>SKCR01004225.1:0-14014 GCA_019454045.1 Zanthoxylum bungeanum | reverse complement strand
TGACATCACATCCAGTACACTACGATTCTCGACAAACCCAGAAGAGGTGTACACAGAACCGGTTAAGGTCCCCACCACCAAAACTAAAGTTTACCGATTGTCGCAAGTACTAGCGATGTAAGTCTCAGGTTAAGACCATATACACCTACCCTGATGCGGCCTCCCATAGACACGTAGACATACTACCAATGGGATTCCACGGGTCTATCCAGAGCGAAGCTGTTTTCCGTACCATCGGTAAAACACAACCTCCTATCGCACTTGCATAAGTATCCAATACTTAAATATATGAGAACTATGCCGTTGTGCCCTCACAACGAGCACAAGCGCAATACTAGTCTATTCCGCATTATCGATGTCCAGTCTCGATAATACTACGACTAGGGATTTTAATGATTAACCTTTGGGGACTGATACTGTCTCATATCATTCTCAGTCCAGGTACTAATCATATGGACTTTCGCCATTTATAAGTCAAAGTAAATAATATTACAAAACGGCAAAAGGCAATTTCATTATCACATAGTTAATTTTGTACAATAATACAATATCATTTACAAACAGTGACGCTATGGGACATAATGTCTAACAATCTTAACCTGAGATTTGCATCGCTAGTACTTACGACAATCGGTAAAATTTAGGTTTGGTGGTCCAGGGCTTTAACGGGTTCTGTGTATACCTCTTATGGGTTTATCGAGAATCGTAGTGTACTGGGTGTGATGTCAAGATGGAAGTATCACTTCAGACATATGGAGATGATGATCGCGAGGGATACAGAACTAGCACTCTATAATGGTTGCAACCATCGGATAATATGACTAGGTCAGGATTATCCGATTCAAAGAGACTGGTTGCTTGATGTCCGATATGTGTATCGTACGGGGCAGACACATATCCAGCCCCAGGCCTTACATGTGATCATCCGATACTGGTTCGATATACACTATACTACGGTATACTACGTCTGTTGTTATAGATCTAATATTCCAGTAAGAATATTTCTAGAGAATTGGGTAGGCATGGCGTTTTGCTAGAAGCTAACCTTGTCTTGTAAATCGGTAAAAACGTAGTACTTGGTACGTACGTGTTCGAATAGTTCGACAACCGGATTTACTGCCAACATATCTAGAGGTCTCTTGGGTCGCTTCCCGAAGATTCACCAATGACGTATGATTCAAACTCGATTAATCTTGGATTAATTACAGAGAGACTTTTATCTTGGATAAAGTACTATATAAAAAGAGAGAACGATTAATTTGGAATTAATCGTAAAATTATTATATTCGATATAATAATCGGAATTCGATTTCGACGCGAAATTAAAATTAGATTTTAATTCTGGCAAACGAGTTAATTTAGAATTAATTCGTTAGCGACGTAATAATAATTTCGCTAGGCGCAATTATTTATTTAAATTCGATTTAATTAACGTCGCGACGTAAGTTCGATATTTCGGAAATATCGGATCCGAACGCGTGAGTGCACGTGGGCCCACTTTCATTTGGAAACGTGTGGGGCCCACATGACACATGGCATTATTTACATTATTTAATTGATTGATGTAATGCATGAAGATAGTGTACAAAGCACTCAAGGGTATTGCATGGAAATTGAGTGTTAGACACTCTAAGCCTTTGCATGGTTTGTGTCATAAATATATTATTATTTAATAATTATTATGACATAAATATAAATTGATTTTTGAGACAAAAATCAGATCTTCTTCCTCTCTCAAATTACCGAAACAGTAAGCCCTAAAAGCTCTCTCTCCAATTCTTCATTTGTTTTGTGGCAAGACAAGAAGATCGTGTACTTGTTTGGAACTCTAATACACAACTTTGGCTAGCAACATCAAGGGATCATAGAAGGTGTTATGGGAAACTCATCTTAGAGCTTGGAAGGATCAAATATAGCTTGGAGCTTCTCTTTTCTGCTTGGCCGAATCCTTCACTGCACAAAGGAGCAAGTTTTGTTTCATCAAACGCATCCACATTCCGTTTTTATGAGTATTGATTCCGCCATACTTCAATATAGTTCATTCTTTTATATATATTTTGCTTGTGCTTTTGATCTTGGGACATGGATATTAGATTTCCAACACAAATCATCAAAGTGAGGAGGCTTGGACGGCAAACAACAAGAGAACCCTAGGACTGAAACAAGAAGAAGCAGTGTGAAAAAACAATTCAGAAAAAAACAACAAAACATCGAGTGAAAACAACAAAAACCGAGAGAGAAGACAACCAACAAACCACCGAAAAGCAGTGCAAAAAATAACCCAAAAATCATGCCAAAAACAACCCAAAAATCGTGCAAAAAACCACAAAAAAACAGTGCCAAAAACAACAAAAAAATAGTGAAAAAAACAACAGAAAACATCAACCAAAAAACCAGAAAACAGCGACAAGCAACCCAAAAAATATAAAACAGCCCCAAAAATTGCCCAAAAGCAAACAGAAAATAGTAAAATATCAACCAGAAACAGCAAAACAGTGAACCAGAAACAGCAAACAGCAAACCAGAAATAGTAAAAAGTGAACCAGAAACAGTAAATAGCGAACAACAAACAGCGAACCAGTAGTCCAAAACAGCAAATAGCGAACCAGCTTTGATCCTTCCGGCGACGGCCTAACGCACTTCTGAGAAAGCAACTTAAAAGGTAAGACTTGAGGGCACCCTTACCACATTTATTTTTATAGTTCCGGACGCTGCATGCATGGCTGGACGTGAAATACGTCCAGCCGGGTATGCGAAATCCTACATAAAAAATAGCCAAATCTCTGGCCACATTTCTTTCTTCGGCATTTTTTTATTTAATTTTTTTTATCTATTTAGTGTTATCTTTTTTTATCTATTTATTCGATTTTACTGTTATTTTATTTCGCCTTTATTTTGTTTACGTTTGCTCATGTTGATAATTATCCTTATATGCATTATTATGTTATTTCACATCTATTTTTATATCTTTTTATATTGCATTAATGACTATGTGTGTTATCTTTTGCGGTATATCGGATGGAAACCCAGACGTAAATTTCGTAGCCGAATTCGAATGGACGATAGTGCGATTTTTACTTGGGATACAACTCCACGTGCTTTGATTGTTTATTATAATTTTCATTATCTCATCTCGTATTTATTAATTTAATGTGCATTTGGAACTACGTTATTGTGATTATTATTTTGTTTGGGTGTGTTATTACATTTTTATTCGCTTTAGTCATGAATTGTATTAAGACTTGGCTATACCATTGTGTGAACCCGTCCATTATACTGGCATAAGTAATGGACCATTCCGAACCCAACGGTTTGAGGTATTCCCTTCCGAGGGGTGAGTTAAGCCTTAAATCTTTCCTAGTTTGGGTGGTGACTTATTTATTCTCCGGTTTAGTCATCCGCGGGCTAATCCGCACTCTCTGCGGGCTATGAACCCAACAGTGTCATGGTCGCCGAGCACCATAGGCATAGCGGTAAACCCCGCTTCGCTCCTATAAATGACGACTCCATTGGGGATAGAGAATCGGCCCTGAAATAATGCCTTGTAGTGTCTGTGGCTTTGGCTTTGGTTAACAAGGGCTCATATAATTTGAATAACCTTTTTACCCCGATCGCGTCATGTATCGTGAATTCGCTTTCACTCAAGGCGGCAAATCGTTATCTAATGATAACCATCACTCGTTCGCACGTACCCTAGGGTATAAAAAAGACGTGCTCACTTGGTTACTCTAACCCTTGACTGTGGAGACCTAGATATGTGCAACCCTTCACAATGAGAGCCTTATCCATACCCTTGTAAGCCCACGTATGAACCATAGTCATATGTCCCATAGAAGCTACCCACATGCCTTTGTTTGGGCCCATTATCATTTGGATGAATTTGGGCTTCTCGTCATATGATACGAACTTATGGGCCACTTAAACTGGGACGAGTTTGTATTTTATGATGATTGGGCCAAAATTTTTCAAAATGATGATACACCACCTTATGTTTGGGCCCCTTTATCATTTGAAGTTATTTAGCCACCTTATCGCAAAAAGTGTAAACCTGTTGGGCCTTTTCAATTGGGACAAGTTACACCTCGCGATAATCATATTGAACGCTTTAAAATGATAACGGGCTAACTTGTATGAAAATCTTGATGGGCTTAGAAGGTCCAAACATGATCCGAATATGTCAGATGCATGAGTCTGATATCTGCACTGGCTTTCATCCAGGAAGGGTACACCTCGTTATTGCATATTTGTATACTTTTGGATATCTCCAAGTCCGGCTCCTCCACAACCGTGATTACTGAGGGATCAATTCGTCATTTTTAGACAATGGCACGATCCCCATAATAGTCTTAGTCAATCTTGTAAATAGGCGGTCTTTGTCTTTTGCTGATGAAGAGGGACTGAGGTAGCCAATGTTCACCTCCGTAGCGTAAGAGAGAACGATTTTGTGTACCCCACATTGGTATATAAAATGAACCATACCTAGGGCAGAAATGGACTTACCACGAGTGTGGGAGGAATAAGGTCGGAAGGGTATATGTTGTTTTGATAACCACATGTATCTCATGCATCTTATGCATGCATGCATCATGCTGACCCCCTTGTCCTAACAGCCATCATAGATATATGTTGGGTTAGAGAAGAAGGAAGACTTGTCAAGAAGAGGTTAGCAAACATAGACGCGTCAGACAGTGAAGATTCCCGCGTGGATCAATTGGAGTCCAACATCACCAAATTTACCGAGCAACTACAAGATTTGACCAATGTTGAGGCCAGTCTGACAGTACCCTGCACAGCGGGAACATAAAACAACTGGGATGGAAGGCGTGAGGAGCCCCCAAATAGGGTGAGCGAAGAAATCCATATTTTTGATGATGACATTGCTGAATATGCCGCGGGAAGGATAGACGGGTCTCAGGTAGAGTTACTTAAACTCAGAGAACAAGTATAGTCAGTTACCCGCAAGATGAAGGGAAAACATGAAGATCTATTAGACTATGATGCGATGACTTTCGTAGAACAGTTTCCTCCCTAGTTTAAGAAGCCTGACATGGCCAAGTTCAAAAGAAACGAGGATCCTAGGGTCCATCTCCTAAAATATGTTTCAGTAATGAGTTTAGTGGGTTTGTCGAAACACTAGGTGAAGAAGATGTTCGGGATTTCACTGGAAGGGGCACCCGTAGTATGGTATCATGGCCTGGAGAGAAAGGTCAATGATGACTAGAGGGCATTAGGAGAGGCCTTTCTGAACCAGTATGTCACGAACCTGGAGATAGACTTTTCACTCTGTGACCTAGAAAACACCAAACAGAAGCTAGAACCAATTGAAGAAGACACGGGCACATGTGAGCATATGAGAGTTATTATGCACCTCTCAAGAGCACATGTGTGCCATGGTAGAAGCTCTGAGAAAGATAATGGTACCTGAAGATGCAAACCCAAAAATGTTCGTAGGGTCGGTGCAAAACGAGGGTAGGCAGATGATAACATTCTCTGAAGAAGAGCTCCCGATGGAGGGGAGGAATCACAACAAGCCGCTATTCATAAAAGCGGAAGTGAGAGGCAAGAAGACATCTTGTGTGATGGTGGATGATGGCTCATCTATCAATGTGTGCCCTTTGAAGATTCTGTCAAAGTTGGGTATGCGGACAACATATTTAAGCCCCTCCAGCATAACTATCAAAACATATGACGATAACAAATGGGGAGTTGAAGGTATTTTCATCACAGTAGTTAAAGTGGCCCCGATAGAAGACGAGGTGGAGTTCACAGTGCTTGATATCCTAGATACACTTGCTCTGTTATTGGAGAGGCCATGGTTTTATAGACTTAGGGGTGTGCCATCCACCTTGCACCACGTTATTAAGTTCCCGCATGGAGGGGAAGTCGTCACCATCAGGGCTAAAGTAGACAATGTTTTGGCTACCTTAGACATACAGCCTTTCATAACGTTCCAAGTGGCGGCAAACTCTGAAGAATGGGTGGACCCTAAAGTGGCTAGAATCATGGAAAAAATGAAATATAAGTCGGGCAAATGTTTGAGTGCTAGAGGCCAGTGAATAAGAGCACTACCATATTTCAAGGGACATACCAATAAAAGAGGATCGGGGTATGAATCTGATGGGAATGAACCGAAGACCAAGAAAAAATGGATGAACCTGATGGAATACTTTATGAAAGCCACAGGATATCACGGAGAGCCTAAACCCGTAGAAGTCAATGGGATCATAGTACCGAGATTCGAAATCTTCAAGGATATGATGGGCAAAGAACCACATGCAGAGGAAGTTGTAAAATAGGAAGATAAATAGGAAGAAGAACTACTACAGTTGGAGAATATGATGCTCGAAGAAAGCAAGAAGACGGAAGAATACAAAGCTACAAATGACGAAAATGTTTATTTTCCTGACTTATTTGATTGTAATCCTGCATTTATTAATAATAAAGAAATTGATTTTGCTTACTTGTTCGATTCTTTTCCTATTGGTCCGCATCATAACATGCATGACATAAGCATATTAGACATTAACTCAACAAAGACAAATGCATTTAATCTTGGTACACGTGAAAATCCCAATGAAATTTCAATTGCAAGTGAGGTTACCTATGATGAGTGGAAATAATTAGAGAGAATATTAATAAAATATGCAAAAGTATTCGCCTGGTCCTATGAAGACATGCCAGGAGTGGACATAGGTATTGCCCGGCACATGATACCAACTTATCCGAACATGAGACCAGTAAAATAGAAGCTCCGAAGAATCAGGCCAGAATGGGCCGAAAAGGTTAGGGAAGAAGTCCAGAAGCAGATAGATGTGGGGTTCTTAGAGGTGGTGAAGTACCCCGAGTGGTTAGCCAACATTGTGCCGGTACCGAAGAATGATGGAAAGGTCAGAATGTGCACGGATTATAGGGACCTCAACAAAGCTTGCCCAAAAGATGATTTTCCCCTACCTCATATAGACGTATTGGTTGATAGCGCGGCTCTATATATTATGTACTCGTTCGCGGATTGATTCTCATGATATAACCATGTCCTCATGGCCGAAGAAGACAAACATAAGACTACCTTCGTCACTGAGTGGAGTATATATTATTACAAGGTAATGCCGTTTGGACTTAAGAATGCGGGAGCCACTTATCAACGAATGGCCACTACATTATTCCATGACTTGACGCAAAAGGAGATTGAGGTATACGTAGATGACATGATGGTTAAGTCAGAGACGAGGGCCGAACATATAGAAGCCTTAGAGAAATTCCTTCAAATAGTCGATAAGTACAACCTCCGACTCAACCCTAAGAAGTGTGTGTTTGGGGCAACATCCGGATAGTTATTAGGGCATACAGTAGGAATGGGAGGGATAGAAGTGGACCCTGAAAAGATCAAGGCAATTACCGAGATGCCCGCACCAAGACAGAAAAGGAAGTTAGAGCTTTTCTTGGGAAAATCCAGTATATCAGTCGATTCATTGCCAAGCTAACATTAGTATGTGAGCCCATTTTCAAGCTATTGAGGAAATACTAGCTTGTGGAGTGGAAGAGGTAATGTCAAGAAGCTTTTGGCAAAATCAAAGAATACTTGGTTAAACCGCCTGTCTTGAAACCTCCAAGGCGGGCAAATCGTTGGTGTTGTATTTGGCCATAGAACCCGAAGTGTTTGGGGTGATGATGGTACAGGCAGATGAGACAGGGGTGGAACATGCAATCTACTACCTTAGTAAGAAGATTCTTCCGTTTGAAGCCCGCTATCAAGAGGTGGAAAATATCTGGTTGGCGGTGATATGGGCTTCCCGAAAGTTACGATATTATTTCCAATCCTACAAAATACAAGTGGTACCAAAGGAGAATCCCTTAAAGTATTTACAGTTAGTACCCTCACTGGTAGGGAAGTTGGGCAGATGGTTGGTGTGTGGATTGCTGACGGTTTTGATATGGAATCCTTACCTCTAAGGTAGTCAATGGGCGAGCTGTAACATAATTCTTGGCATTAAAACCCATAGAAAGAGATCAGTATAAGTTCCAATTCTCAGACAAGAAGGTTCAAGCTATAACGATCCAGGGGTTGATAATGTATTTCGATGGGGCAGTGAATTACAAATGAGCTGGAATAGGAATTGTGATAGTAAACCCCGAAGGAGAAACCCTACCTATAGCCAAAAGGATGACGTTCGGTGTAACCAACAACATGGCCAAATATGAAGCATGTGTCTTTAGACTGAAAGCACTAATAGCCCTAGGAGTTAGGGACATAGAAGTTTACGGAGACTTGATGTTGGTAGTTCGACAGATGCGAGGGGAATGGGAATTGAAGGAAGATCAGTTGAGACCCTACCTACTCCATCTCATGAAGTTGGAACAGGTTATCCCCGACTGTAAATTCCAGCACTTTCCACGAGAAGAGAACCAAATGGAGGACGCATTAGCCACCAAAGCTGCAACTTGGGAAAACCCGGAAAAACTGATAATGAGACCCATTGTTCTGACAACAGCTAGCAGACCCAAGTTATGAGATAGATAGAATCTTGAAGTAGAAGTCGATGATGGGAAGTCGTGGTACTACGACATTTTGTAGTATCTAGAATGTGGAGAATTCCCACAAGGAGCCGGCAAGAATGATAGAATATTCATTCAGAAATTGGCTTCCCAGTATGTGAGTTTGATGGGAGAGATATATAAGAGACAAGCAATGGCATCCAGCTGAATGTTTAAGAAAAGAAGAGGCTTAGAAGGTGATGGAAGAGGTGCACGCTGGAGTATATGGACCGCACATGAATGGATTGAATTTGTCTCGTAAGATAGTGAGATAGGGATTTTACCGGTCGACCATGGAAGCTGACTGCGCAAAGCTGGTGAAGCACTGTCATGATTGCCAGGCACACGACAACTTGAACCATCTACCGACTACGAAATTGCATAGACTGTCAGAACCTTGGCCATTCTCAGTGTGGGGTATTGACATGAATGAAGAAATCAGACCACATGCACCAAATGGAACCGCTTTATAGTAGTGGCGGTAGATTATTTTTCGAAGTGGGTGGAAGCCGAGTCATTCCGTAATGTTAAGGCAAAGTAGATGGCCAAGTTTATAGCCCGTAACATAGTATGTCGATATATAATGCCACATCATATAGTGATGGATAATGGAGTCCAATTTTAGGGAGAAACAAATGCAATGTTGCAGAAGTACGGGATAGGGCATCACATGTCATCACCATACAGGTCACATGCTAATGGGGCGGTGGAAGCTGCCAACAAAACCATAAAGAAAATACTAGCTAAGATGACGAAAAGTTATCAAGATTGGGCTTACAAACTATCGTATTCCCTATGGGGGTATAGAACTTCGGTGAGAACAAGAACGAAAGCCACACCCTATGTTTTGGTTTACGGGATGGAGGCAGGTTACAATGGAAAAAGAGATACAATCAATACGGTACTAGCAGAGGCAGGATTTCTTGAGCAGGAATGGGCCTCGCAGAGGTTCAAACAGCTAGCATTACTGGATGAGAAAAGGATAAAATCCTCTTACCGCATGCAGCTATACAAGAAAAGTTAGCCCGAGCGTTCAAAGAAGGTGCGTCCCACCAAGATCAGAGAGGTATCTAGTGCTCAAGCAGTCGAAGCCACTGATACTAGACCCAAGGGAAAAGTTCAGGCCTAATTGGAAAGGGCTTTACCAAGTCAAAAAGGTGATGGGGAATGGGGCATTGAGACTGTCAGATTTGGAAGGGAACGAGTTCACCGAGCTCATCAACGGGACAAGCTGAAACAAAACTTTGCATAAAAAATCAAAATAAAAATAAAAATAAAAAGAGAGAGAAAGGCTCGTTGGGTTGAAAATCCACAAATGACAGCCTAAGCGAAATATAGAGCATGTGTGAGCAAGAAAAATGGGTAATTGTAAAATCTGTGAGGAACAGTTAGCGATAGAGGTATCCTTGCAACGCAGTTCATTATTTCCTACATATGTACTAAAAAGTAATACAAACGCCTTTAGTGTGAAACAAATGTTGAAGATGTTATAAATTGCATAAATCCCAGCTAACCAGGAAAGATTAGAGTCAGATAATTATAAATCACATCTTTTGTTTCTTTGATGCTGGACCAAGGTCAGGAGATCTGGGAGAAGAACTCCGAGAATGGAGAGGAATAGAGCAACCACGGGAATGAGGACGAGTAACTCCAAGAATGGAAAAGCAACTTTAAGAATGGAGAGGAATAGAGTAACCTCGGGAATAAGGACAAGCAAAGAGCCTCGAGAATGAGGACAGATCTGGAAAAAAAATAAAAAAAAAAAATTAGCTTGCTCTGTTGAAAACATGAAAAGGTGACTTAGGCATGATAGAGCAATCCGCTAAGTTGAAAATCTGAAAGGACAACTTAGGCAAAAGCTAGAACGAACCTGCAAAACAAATGGACTCCCAAGAAACTGGCTTGCAGGATGGTGCTTTATCCTCTCTAAACCATGAAGCGTCTCGGCCAAGATAACAGGGGAAGGATCATGACCACATCGGATTCCCTCGATGATGTGCATGTTGGTTTCTATAATATGTCCCAAGGAAAGATTAAGCATACATGAAATACAACAAAGAATATATATAAAAGATGAAGTATGGCGGAATCATACTTACCAAGCTCTTGTGATGAAGAAAATCAAGCAGATGGAAGCTCCAAGGTTGATTAGGTTCGGCCAAGGAAGACAAGAGAGGAAAGCTCCAAACTGTGTGAATTCCTTGCTCTATGATGGTTTCCCTATCACCTCTTTTGATCCCTTGAAAGTGCTAGCCTTGCATGTGAGAAGATGTTCCAAACAACAAGCCTTTCTTCAAGCTTTTGGCAACCAAAATTGAAGAAGATGAAGACCAAAACTGCATGCAGTTTTCGGTCATGAAAAGAGAGAGAAGAGAGAATTTTTCTAATTGATTTTGATACCAAAAATCAATTTATATTTATGCCATAATATTTATTAAATAATAATAAATCTATGACACAGCCATGCAAAGGCTTAGAGTGTCAAACACTCAAATTCCATGCATAACAATTGAGTGAATTATACACTATCACCATGCAATGCATTATCAATAAAATAATGCATATAATGACATGTGTCATGTGGGCCCCACACGTTTCCAAATGAAAGTGGGCCCACGTGCACTCACGCGTTCGGGTTCGATATTTCCGAAATACCGAACTTACGTCGCGACGTTATTTAAATCGAATTTAAATAAATAATCGCGCCTAGCGAAATTATTATTTACGTCGCTAACGAATTAATTCTAAATTAACTCGTATGCCCGAATTAAAATCTAATTTTAATTTCGCGTCGAAATCGAATTTCGATTATTATATCGAATATAATAATTTTATCGATTAATTCCAAATTAATCGTTCTCTCTCTAAATAAGGCACTTTATCCGAGATAAAGTTTCTCCGCAATTAATCCAAGATTAATTAAGTTCGAATCAAATATCATAGGTGAATCTTCAGGAAGCGACCCAAGAGATCTCCGGATATGTAGGCAGTAAATACGGTCGTCGGATAATCCGAACACGCACGTACCTCGTACTACGTTCTTACCGATTCACAAGACAAGGTTGGCTTCTAGCAAAGCGCCATGCCTACCCAATTCTCCAGAAATATTCTTATAGGAATATAAGATCTATATCAGCGTAGTATACCGTAGTATTGCGTACATCGATCCAGTATCGGATGATCACATGCTAGGCCTGGGGCTGGAGATGTGTCTGCCCCGTACGAAACATATATCGGACATCAAGCAGCTAGTCTCTTTAAATCAGACAATCCTGACCTAGTCATATTGTCCCGACGGTTGCAACCTTTTATAGAGTACTAGTTCTGTGTCCTGCGTGATCATCACCTCCATATGTCTGAAGCGATACTTCCATCTTGACATCACATCCAGTACACTACGATTCTCGATAAACCCAGAAGAGGTGTACACAGAACCGGTTAGGGTCCCCAACCACCAAAACCAAAGTTTACCGATTGTCGCAAGTACTAGCGATGTAAGTCTCAGGTTAAGACCATATACACCTACCCTGATGCGGCCTCCCATAGACACGCAGACATACTACCAATGGGATTCCGCGGGGTCTATCCAGAGCGAAGCTGTTTTCCGTACCATCGGTAAAACACAACCTCCTATCGCACTTGCATAAGTATCCAATACTTAAATATATGAGAACTATGCCGTTGTGCCCTCACAACGTGCACAAGCGCAATACTAGTCTATTCCGCATTATCGATGTCCGATCTCGATAATACTCCGACTAGGGATATTTAATGATTAAACTTTTATAGATTGATACTGTCTCATATCATCTCAATCCAGTATTAATCATATGGACTTTCGCCATTTATTAATCAAAGTAAATATATTATTACAAAACGGCAAAAGGCAATTTCATTATCACATAGTTAATTTTGTACAATAATACAATATCATTTACAAACAGTGACGCTATGGGACATAATGTCTAACAATCTCCCACTTGGCCTATAGCCAGTCACTCAAGCATCTAATACCCGAACTATGTATGTGTCGTTCAAAAAATTACTGAAGAACAGCCTTCGTCAGCGGATCTGCAATGTTGTCATCTGATGTGACCTTCTCGACCTTTACATCGCCACGATGTATAATCTCCCGAATCAGATGGTAACGTCGAAGAACATGCTTGGACCGTTGTGATGAGACCTTGTTCCCTTAGCCTGTGCTATAGCCCCGTTATTGTCACAATACAATGGAACGGGCTCAGCTGCTAACGGAACTACTCCTAATCCGATTAGGAACTTTCGGATCCAAACTGCCTCCTTTGCTGCTTCAGATGCAGCGATGTACTCCGCTTCAGTTGTTGAATCGGCAACAGTATCTTGCTTGGAAGATTTCCAGCTCACTGCTCCGTTATTCAAACAAAAAATGTACCCGGATTGCGACTTGTAGTCATCCTTGTCGGTTTGGAAACTTGCATCGGTATACCCAGATACCGCAAGTTCTCCTCCTCCATAAATTAAGAAAGCATCCTTAGTTCGTTTAAGATACTTAAGGATATTCTTAACTGCTATCCAGTGACCTTCACCTGGATCGGCCTGATAGCGACTGCACATGCTCAAAGCATATGAGACATCAGGTCGTTACATATCATGGCATAGATGATCGATCCGACTGCCGAGGCGAATGGTATCCGACTCATGTTGTCCCTCTCTTCCTGAGTCTTAGGACACATGTCTTTAGACAGAGAGGCACCTCGTACCATTGGAACCAATCCCCTCTTGGATTGTTCCATGTTGAATCGCTTCAACACTTTATCAATGTATGTACTCTGGGAGAGTCCAAGCAGCTTTCTAGATCTATCCCGGTAGATTTTTATTCCAAGAATAAAGGCTGCTTCTCCCAGATCTTTCATGGAGATTTTTAATGAAAGCCAAGCTTTCACCGACGTTAGCATGGGAATGTCATTGCTTATAAGCAATACGTCGTCGACATTAAAGGACAATAAAAGTAAGTGCTCTCCCACAACCTTCTTGTATACACAAGGGTCATCTGCGTTTTGCACGAAATCATATTCTTTTATGATCTCATCAAAACGCTGATTCCATGACCGTGATGCTTGCTTCAATCCATAAATGGATCGATTTAACTTACAAACCTTGTTTGCAAGTCTATGTACGATAAAACCGTCAGGCTGTTGCATATAAACATCCTCCAAAAGGTTTCCGTAAGGAAAGCGGTTTTAACGTCCATTTGCCATATCTCGTAATCGAAATATGTAGCTATTGCAAGCATTATCCGAATGGATTTAATCATGAAACGGGTGAGAAGGTTTCGTCATAATCATACCATATTGTTGACGATACCCCTTCGCTACAAGCCTAGCTTTGTACGTCTGCACGTTGCCATCCATGTCGGTCTTCTTCTTGAAGATCCATCGGCATCCAATAGGCTTTACGCCTTCTGGTGCATCAACCAGTGTCCAAACTTGGTTGGGCGTACATG
>SKCR01004224.1:0-14094 GCA_019454045.1 Zanthoxylum bungeanum | reverse complement strand
ATATTTATGATTAAACCTTTATGGATAGATACTGTCTCATATCATCTCAATCCGGTACTAATCATATGGACTTTCGCCATTTATATATCAAAGTAAATAACATTACAAAACGGCAAAAGGCAATTCATTATCACATAGTTAATTTTGTACAATATACAATATCATTTACAAACAGTGACGCTATGGGACATAATGTCTAACAGGAGCTTCTCTTCACTGGTTGGGCGAATTCTTCACTGCACAAAGGAGTAATTTTGCTTCATCCATTGCATCCACATTTGGTTTTTGTGAGTATTGTTTCCGCCATTACTTCAATCTAATTCATTCTTATATATATCTTGCTTGTTTTTGATCTTGGGACATGGTTATTAGATATCCAACACGCACTGACAGTAAAATTCCCATAAAGCTATTGTTGAAAGCTTGGCTTTCAATAGAAATTCTCCGTAGAATTCTGGGAGATAACAACCTTTATTAGAGGAATAAAGATCTGCTGGGATAGATTTGGAGTTGTTAACACTCTCTAGGAAATTGTACATTTAAAATGTACTTGTATTTTGTCTCATACGCTTCGAGCATATGGAGTCACAATCGGGTCAATCCAAATGATAGTCACTGGATTGAAGTTAAGAACATCTGTTAGTATCTCTGAGAACTAAAGATGCTATCTTTTACTATGAAGAAGGAGAACTTGAAGTGACTGGGATCACTGCAGCAAGTTTCCAAACGATTAAATACTCTGCGGTACTATAAAGTTTGAATAACGGGACAGTGAGCTGGAAATCTTCCTAGCAAGATAACTGTTGCCGAATAAACAACTAATGCGGATTATTGCTGCAGCTGAGGCAGCAATAGAAGTCTTTTGGATTGAAATAAATCTAATTAGATTAGATATAGTTCTGTTAGCAGCTGAGCTAGGCGTCAGCACAGGCTTAAGGAATTAAAGGTCTCTCGACGATGAGGCAGCAATAGAAGTCTTTTGGATTGAAGTAAATCTAATTAGATTAGATATAGTTCTGTTAGCAGCTGAGCTAGCGTCAGCACAGGCTAAGGAATTAAAGGTCTCATCGACGATGAGGCAGCAATAGAAGTCTTTTGGATTGAAGTAAATCTAATTTAGATTAGATATAGTTCTGTTAGCAGCTGAGCTAGGCGTCAGCTCAGGCTAAGGAATTAAAGGTCTCATCGACGATCCAGATATATACTTCTATATCATCTGATTCGTTCGGATCATACATCGTGGCGATGTGATGATCGTATAAATCGCGGCAAACGATAATCAAACAAATCCGCTGACGAAAATCTTTCCTCAGCAAATTGAGCGAACCTTACATAGTTCGGGTGTAGGACACTCGAGTGACTGGCTATGTGCCAAGTGGGAGATTGTTGGATAATATGACCCATAGCGTCACTATTTGCACAGATCATTGTGTTGCTGTAGCAAATTAACTATGTAACAAGGAATTGCACTCTCGTCATTTGTGATTAGATCACCATAGATTATATAAATGAAGAGAGGTCCCTATGATTAGTTCCTGGATTGAGATGATATGAGACAGTATCAGTCACGAAGGATTAATCATTAAATATCCCTAGCCGTAGTATTATCGAGACTGGACATCGATAATGCGGAATAGGCTAGTATTGCACTTGTGCGCGTTGTGAGGGCACAACGGCATAGGTCTCAATATATAAGTATTGGATACTTGTGCAAGTGCGATAGGAGGTCGTGTTTCACCGATGGTACGGGAAACAGCTTCGCTCTGGATAGACCGAAATCAAGGTAGGTGTGTATAGTCTTAACCTGAGACTTGCATCGCTAATACTTATGACAATCGGTAAACTTTGGTTTTGGTGGTGGGGGATCTTAACGGGTTCTGTGTACACCACTTCTGGGTTTATCAGAGAATCGTAGTGTATTGGATGTGATGTCAAACGGAAGTGTCACTCCAGTCATAATGGAGATGATGTCACGCAGGATACGGTATTAGTGCTCTTAAGTGATGCGCATCCAATCGTGATATTATGACCAGGTCATGATATCCGATTATAGAGACTAGTTACCAGACATCCGATATGTGTTTCGGACGGGGCAGACACTTATCCAGCCCCAGCCCTAGCACGTGATTATCCGATATTGGGCCGATATGCACAATACATTGTATACTACGCTTGATACAGATCTTTGATATTCTTTGATGAATATGTCCGGAGAACTTGGGAAGACTTGGTGCTTTGCTAGGAGTCGACCTTGTCTCGTAAATCGGTAGAACGTAGTACTTGGTACGTACGTTTTTCGGATACTCCGACCACCGTATTTACTGCCAGATTATCCGGGGATCTCATGGGTCGCTTCCCGATAATCCACCGATGACGCACAACTCGCACTCTTGAATAATCTGGGATTATAAAGAAGAGAGAGAAAATTAATCTAGGATTAATAACGGAGATATTTTATCCGGGATAAAATGTCGTCTAAAGAGAGAGAACGATTAATTTGGAATTAATCGATGAATTAATATATTCGATATATTAAATGAAATTAGATTTCGACGCGGAATTAAAATTAGATTTTAATTCGGGCAAACGAGTTAATTTAGAATTAATTCGTTAGCGACGTAAATAATAATTTCGCTAGCCGCAATTATTCGATTGAATTAACGTCGCGACGTAAGCTCGGTATTTCGGAAATATCGAACCCGAACGCGTGAGTGCACGTGGGCCCACTTTCATTTGGAAACGTGTGGGGCCCACATGACACATGTCACTCAATGTTATTGCATGTAGATAGTGTACAATGCACTCAATGTTATTGCATGGAAATTGAGTGTTTGACACTCTAAGCCATTGCATGTTTTGTGTCATAATTTTATTATTAATTTAATAAATATTATGGCATAAATATAAATTGATTTTTGGTAAATCATTTTAATTTAACACAATTCAATCTCTCACAAAATTCTCTCCTCTCCTCACGCCAAAACAGTGGCTGTTCTTCACTGGTTTTGAACCAGTTTGGGCGTGAATAAGGGAAGCTAAGAGTGGGTTTTCATGGTGAAAATTCAAGTGCTAGCACACTTACAAGTTTTGCGAAGGTGGTAGGGAGGTTCGACCATGAGACGGGATCCATCCGACGAAGCTAGGAGCTCCGTTTCTTCACTCAAATTTCTGTTTTGCAGGACAGTGGACTGTTGCAGTTTGGCGTGAAGGGCAGTACGTTTTTGGCCTTGATTCGTCTTCAAATCGACATAACCGATCAATGTGAGTATTCCGCTACCTCCGTTGATGTATTCACGCATTATTTCATGTCTTGATTTGATCTTGGGACCTTAGAATAAACCAACATGAAGGCGCATCAGTTGAGGCCCACGGGGCTCAAATGATCGCCGATATTGATGAGTTGGCCAATATGGGAATAGTCTTGGAGGCTGAGCTGACCATAGATATGATCTTACAGTCACTTCCTGATACTTGGAAACAAATCATAATCAACTACAAGTTGATGGATACAGATGACACTCTTGGAGAATTGTTATCCATTTTGAAGGAGTCTGAAAAAGAACTCCAAAAAGGGGGCAAGCGCGAGGCGCACTTTGCATCGACCTCTCAGAGGCCAAAGGCTGGGCCCAAAGCTACTGGAGGGGTGAGGAAGAAGAAACATAAGAAAGGGTAAAGGCAAGTTGACAAAAGCTTCTGGGAAGCCTAGGGACAAGTCTCAGATGTCTGCCTCAACGCGGCAAGAAGGGTCACTGGAACGTGACTGCCGAATGGGCAAAGGACACAAGGAGGATATCAAGGCAGGCAAGGCACCAGCCTCTGGTATGTTTGTTATTGAAATAAATATGACTACTTCTAGTCCTAAAAATTGGTTTTTGATTCTGGTTGTGCTGCTCATATTTGTACTGATTTGCAGGATCTGCAGATAGCAGGATGCTGGCTTCAGGGAGGTTGACCTACGAGTCGGAAACGGAACACCAGTTGCTGTTTTGGCTGTAGGGACTTTTGTTTTGGAACTGCCCTCAGGGCATGTACTTAAACTTTTGAACTGTTATTATATACCTAGTTTTAACTAGGAATATTATATCTGTATCTTTGTTAAACCAGCATGGGTACACTTTTGTATTAGAAACACTGGGTTTTATTTATATAAAAATGATGCAGAAATTTGCACTGTTGTTGCAAATAATGGTCTTTATATTTTGAATGTAAATGAATCTCCTAAACACAAATGACAAACAAAAGGCTCAAAAGGAGTAATCTAAAAGATAAAGCTTACATGTGGCATTATCGTCTAGGACACATTAACAAGACTCGCATATCCACACTTTCGAAGAGTGGGTACTTGGACGGATTTGATCCTAATTCATATGATGTCTGCGATCTTGTCTTTTAGGCAAAATGCCTAAATCACCTTTTAGCGGTAAGGTGAACGTGCCACAGAACTGTTAGCCCTCGTTCATAGTGACGTATGTGGGCCCATGTCTAGCCAGGCTAGAGGTGGATATCGATACTTCGTAACCTTTACGGATGATGCATCACGTTACAGTTATTGTATCTAATGATGCACAAGTCGGAAACCTTGAGAAATCAAAGAGTTTCGACACGAAGTTGAAAAACAAACAGGCAAGAGTATTAAGACATTACGGTCGGACAGTGGTGGTGAATACTTAAGTTATGAGTTTCAAGATTACTTGAAAGAACATGGTATTCTTTCACAGGGACTCCTCCTGGAACACCGCAATTAAACGGTGTGTCTGAACGGAGAAACCGTACCTTGTTAGACATGGTAAGGTCAATGATGAGTCGCACTGAGCTACCATATCCTTCTGGGGATACGCATTAAGCAGTGCAATACTTATTTTGAATAAGGTTCCATCAAAGTCTGTTGAACAGACTCCATACGAGATATGGACAGGAGGAAACCGGTTTCTCTTTCCTGAAGATTTGGGGTTGCTGGGCATATGTTAAACGTTTGGAAGGTACCAAATTAGAACCCAAATCAGATAAATGCCTTTTCGTAGGATATCCTAGGGAAACCAAAGGATATTACTTCTATCACACCCCCGCAAGAGAACGTATTTGTTGCTCTTCATGCATTTTTCCTTGAAAATGAATTCTTAGATGCAGTGGTAAGTGGGAGGAAAGTGGAGCTCGATGAAAATCGTGGTGATACTGTTCCTGGCAATGAATCAACGACGGAACATGAACAGACCATCTGGATGAGTTTGTACCACAAACCTTCATATACACAAGGAACCGCGTAGGTCGGAGAGAGTCAGGACAGTACCTGAGAGGTATGGGTACCTGATCTCGCCTCATGTAGATATTAATCTTATTGAGGATAATGAACCGTCTACGTAGGAAGAGAAGCAATACAAGATATTGATTCCGCTTTATGGCAAGAAGCCATGAAGTCTGAGATGGATTCCATGTATGCCAACCAAGTTTGGACACTGGTTGATGCACCAGAAGTGTAAAACCTATTGGATGCAGATGGATCTTCAAGAAGAAGACCGACATGGATGGCAACGTGCAAACATACAAAGCTAGGCTTGTAGCAAAGGGGTATCGTCAACAATATGGTGTTGATTATGACGAAACTTCTCACCCATTGCCATGATTAAATCCATTCGGATAATGCTTGCAATAGCTGCATATTTCGATTACGAGATATGGCAGATGGACGTTAAACCGCTTTCCTTAACGGAAACCTTTTGGAGGATGTTTATATGCAACAGCCTGACGGTTTTATCGTACCTAGACTTGCAAACAAGGTTTGTAAGTAAATCGATCCATTTATGGATTGAAGCAAGCATCACGGTCATGGAATCAGCGTTTTGATGAAATCATAAAAGAATATAATTTCGTGCAAAACGAAGATGACCCTTGTGTATACAAGAAGGTTAGTGGGAGAGCACTGACTTTTATTGTCCTTTATGTCGATGATGTATTGCTTATAGGCAATGACATTCCCATGCTAACGTCGGTGAAAGCTTGGCTTTCATTAAAATTCTCCATGAAAGATCTGGGAGAAGCAGCCTTTATTCTGGGAATAAAGATCTACCGGGATAGATCTAGAAAGCTGCTTGGACTCTCCCAGAGTACATATATTGACAAAGTGTTGAAGCGATTCAGTATGGATCAATCCAAGAAGGGATTGATGCCAATGTTACGTGGTACCTCTCTGTCTAAGGACATGTGTCCTAAGACTCAAGAAGAGAGAGATAACATGAGTCGGATACCGTTCGCCTCGGCAGTCGGATCGATCATGTATGCCATGATATGTACACGACCTGATGTGTCATATGCTTTGAGCATGTGCAGTCGCTATCAGGCCGATCCAGGTGAAGGTCACTGGATGGCAGTTAAGAATATCCTTAAGTATCTTAGACGAACTAAGGATGCTTTCTTAATTTACGGAGAAGGAGAACTTGTGGTATCTGGGTATGCCGATGCAAGTTTCCAAACCGACAAGGACGACTTCAAGTCGCAATCCGGGTACATTTTTTGTTTGAATAACGGAGCAGTGAGCTGGAAATCTTCCAAGCAAGATACTGTTGCCGATTCAACGACAGAAGCGGAGTATATTGTTGCGTCGGAAGCAGCAAATGAGGCAGTTTGGATCCGAAAGTTCCTAATTGGATTAGGAGTAGTTCCGTTAGCAGCTGAGCCCGTTCCATTGTATTGTGACAATAACGGGGCTATAGCACAAGCTAAGGAACCAAGGTCTCATCAACGATCCAAGCATGTTCTTCGGCGTTACCATCTGATTCGGGAGATTATACATCGTGGCGATGTAAAAATCGAGAAGGTCGCATCAGATAACAACATTGCAGATCCGCTGACGAAAGCTGTTTATCCGCAAGTGTTTGAACGACATATACATAGTTCAGGTATTAGATGTTTGAGTGACTGGCTATAGGCCAAATGGGAGATTGTTAGACATTATGACCCATAGCGTCACTGTTTTGTAAATGATATTGTATTATTGTACAAAATTAACTATGTGATAATGAAATTGCCTTTTGCCGTTTTGTAATTTATTTACTTTTTATATAAATGGCGAAAGTCCATATGATTAATTCCGTATTGAGATGATATGAGACAGTATCAATACATAAGGTTTAAATCATTAAATATCCATAGTCGGAGTATTATCGAGATCGGACATCGATAATGCGGAATAGACTAGTATTGCACTTGTGCATGTTGTGAGGGCACAACGACATAGTTCTCATATATTTAAGTATAGGATACTTATGCAAGTGCGATAGGAGGTTGTGTTTTACCGATGTTAAGAAAACAGCTTCGCTCTGGATAGACCCCGCGGAATCCCATTGGTAGTATGTGTGCGTGTCTATGGGAGGCCGCATCAGGGTAGGTGTATATGGTCTTAACCTGAGACTTGCATCGCTAGTACTTGCGACAATAGGTAAACTTTGGTTTTGGGTGGTGGGGGACCTTAACTGTGTTCTGTGTTCACCTCTTCTGGGGTTATCAGGATCGTAGTGCACTGGGTGTGATGTCAAGATGGAAGTGTCACTTCAGACATATGGAGTTGATGATCACGCAGGATACAGAACTAGTGCTCTATAAAAGGTTGCAACCGTCGGGACAATATGACTAGGTCAGTATTGCCCGATTTAAAGAGACTAGTTGCTTGATGTCCGATATATGTTTCGTACGGGGCAGACACATTTCCAGCCCCAGGCCTAACATGTGATCGTCCGATACTGGATCGATGTACGCAATAATACGGTATACTACGCTTGATATAGATCTAATATTCCAGTAAGATTTTCTGGAGAATTGGGTAGGCATGGCGCTTTGCTAGAAGCCAACCTTGTCTTGTAAATTGGTAAAAACGTAGTACAAGGTACGTACGTGTTTGGATTATCCAACGACCGTATTTACTGCCAACATATCCGGAGATCTCTGGGGTCGCTTCCTGAAGATTCACCTATGATGTTTGATTCGAACTTTATTAATAATCTTGGATTAATAACGGAGAACTTTATCTTGGATAAAATGCCTTATTAGGAGAGAGAGAGAGATCGATTAATTGGAATTAATCGATAAAATAATATATTCGATATATTATTAAACGAAATAGATTTCGACGCGGAATTAAAATCGGATTTTAATTCGGGCAAACGAATTAATTTAGAATTATTCATTAGCGAACTGAATAATAATTTCGCAAGGCGTAATTATTTAATTCACGTCGCGACGGAAATTCGTTAATTTGGAATTAACGAAACCGAGCCCGAAAGTGCTTGCGGACACATTCGTATTTTGAATCGATTGATATCCGCAAATCACATCGCGATATCTCATTACTTAATACGAATAGATAGTGAATGTATCTAGTCACCTTTAAGGGATGATGCATTGTTCTAATCTCAAAGTATGGTAATGATAGCAAATGATGGATTCATTTTGGAGGGAAAGCCATGCACGGTTTTGGAAGGATTTTTTGCATTAAAAAATTCTTTTGGTATTAGATATCACTTCACTTTTCATTTTCCTTGGTCATTCACGTTTTTTGGCATGCAAAGGAAAGAAAATCAAAAGTGAAACACTCTCCTCTCTTCCTCTCTTGCTCACGCTGTGAGCTGCACCAACAAGGCAGAAAATTGTTTTCTCATTCTCCATTTTTGCTAGCACAAGCAAGGAATCCAAGGAGGTGATAGGGAAACCACCTTGGAGCTTGGAATACACAAAGCTTGGAGCTTTCAACTCTTTTCTCCTCTTGGCCGAACTTCAAGGATCTTGGAGCTTCAACCTTTGTTCATCTTTTCATCACAAAAGCTTTGTATGTATGATTCCGCCATGTTTCAAGTTTATTATATATATTCATTTTGTTATATTTCATAAGCTTAATCTTTCCTTGGGACTAATTTTAGTAACCAACATACGAGTCTTGTTTAATTGTGTCTCAGACGACATGCCACAAATAAGTCTCTATTGATCAAATCAATTTGAGCTATATATTGTCATTTTATATGTTTGAGATTTTAATTATATCAAATTATAAATACTGTTTTTCACATCTAATGTGTTTATCTTAACATCATCTTTATATAATGAAACACTTTAGTGTTCTAAAATATAAAGGTTTATCCACAATGGATTAAACACTGATATAAAGATAATGTCTCTAGTGAAACTAGTTACCTTATAACAGTTCCCAATTTAAGTACACACCCGAAGGGTAGTTCATAAACTTATGTATCTACGGTCGAAACAGCGACTTTCGTCTCGTTTCCGATTCGTAGAGCAATCTCAGCTTGAAGTCAGTATCCTGCTCAAAGCAGATTCTGAACATCAATACATATATTTTATGTACCACACTAAGTATTTAAAATCTAATTTCAATACTAGTAGTGAACATAAATTTGACAATCATTTTAAAGTAAGAGCCTTGCCCTTTCTTTAATTCCTTCGTGTCTGCCATATCCAAATGGTAGTCACTTTGGGATATGTCAATTATCCTTTTCAATATTTTAGGAACCTTAGGCCAAGCCTTGGGTTTTTAGAATATCGAAACGATATGCACCTCGTGCTACATGCCCAATTGCAAACTTTGACTTTTTCTCCTCTAGAATAGTCAATTAATTCTCCAAGAATTATAAATTGTAATTTTAATACTTCTTAAATCTAAAATAGATTTATGACAAGTATATTAAATTAAGCACTAAAGTCATCATATAAATCTTCTAAAGATTTACGCTCTACTATTTGCTTAATTTTGGCTTAAGGTATAATAAGTTATTTTATCAAATAAAGTAACCTATTATTTATTCCCAATTTGAAAATTAAATCATTTAAAACATTTAATCCAAGATTATATTTTAAATATCCAACTTTTCAATTTTATCTTGATTACAATAGTCCAACTATTTAATCAACGATTAGTGGTACTATATATTATAATGATTATAATAGTCCAACTATATAATCAAATATAATCCAAATTAATTAACCTCAATTACATTGATCACTATAATCCAATTATAAAATCAACTGTAAACTGAAATAATTAATTCAAATATATTGATTAATATAATCCAATTATATATAATCAAATATAATACAGTCCAAATGTTTATTAAAACAACAATTTAAATATTAGTCCAACTAACATTTAATTTATATGACGAGTGATATTTGTTTGAGCGCGTATTGCGAGTAATTGAACGAATATTGCAAATCCAATTCTTGCCTCCCACTATTTTTCGTCGAGCCTCTAACCCTCTGTCGAGTACTCGGGAAACCGTATTTCCTAGTGGCCTAGGATCCCGTTAAAGTATCACACAATCTTGACTTTGGCCAACAAATTGTATGATAATTAACTAGGTAGATCTCGAAGATCAATTGGATCTCATCCAACTCCTAGATCCAGTAGGTGGACATCCAAGTCCGAAACATATATCTTATATATGCCTATATATCGAATATATACCCTAACCTTTTTCCTCTGAATCAACTAGGCCTTGGCTTTGGCACAACAAACCTAGTGATCCCAGTCACGCGTGGACCCATTGACCATGGAAGCTTCGTAATCAATGTCGTTGGACAAGAAGTGGTCTTGACTTTGGCCAACAAACCACAACTTGGACAAGACACCATATGGAACAAAGCCTCGTAATTCAAACACATCTTCGACGGACAATGGCTTGACTTTGGCCAACAACCCATGCCAATCTAGGATCTTGAATAAGAATCACTCAATGGAAGGAAAAGACGCATGATATTTAATGAGGGCTTTTCGCGTTCAAATTGGCTACCAATTTAATTATCTTTATAAAGGTCTCATCATCATACACCCTTAAACATGCATTCTAAATACATAATAAAGTGCATATGAAATAAAATAATAATGATATGCGGATGGATACTTAACACATTGATCCTAGATCAAATCTCTCCCTTCTCACTCCGAGCTAGCACTTGTATTACTTCTACCTGTTACACTACACTTCTAAAGAAACCTCATTTACATTGAGGGGAATAGGTAAGAAGAGAATACAAAGAGCATAGAGGTGATAAGGGTGGACACGCAGGTCCAATTTAATAAATCGAATTTATTACAATAATTTCCAAAATTGCCCCACCCGACTAATATCCAAATATACATTATTCATTCATCACAACCACGGTTTTCACACAAAAGCATGCTATCAATCAATCTAATCAAATAATTAATGATAATTATGTGATCATCCAATGTTCAAACAACGATTTGATTTTGGTCGAGTCAAACTCGTTTTTGGGAATAAGTACTCAAGTACGAATTCATGAATTAAATTAAACTACATCATTAAATCCAATTTAACATGTATTTAATACTAATTCACTATTCAATTCCAAATTAAATATTACACTTTATTTAATAAACCTTTTCGACTTAAATTCCAAATTTAATCGCTTCGGGTCTCAAAGCCCGATTAACGTCCAATGTTAGTTCAATTCAAGTCCAATGGGCTTTTAATTAATTTTTTTAAGGAGTGGGTTTCGGCAACCAAAGCCCAATCAAGGAGTTACCCCATAAGCCTAGAAATCAATTTAGGCCCATTAGGCCCAATTAAACTTTAAAGGTTCATTAAGTCGCATTTGGCTTTATGGAAGCGGTTTTGGGCCCATTGGATCCAATCCATTTGGCCTAAACCGAACTTGATAAAATCAAGCCCAATAAGCCCAATTACAACTTAATAAGCCCAAATCCAATTTAAGGCATAAATAACTAAATTACATGAATCCAATTCCGCAATTTAATTACCTAAAGTGCATTACATGATTAATCAACTAAATCAATATTTCTAAAACACAAATTAGTCCAATTAATCATGCTTATCATCATCATCATATGTCCAACACATAAATGAAAAAATCAAACCAATTACATGCTTTAAAGCTCTCGGCCAAAGGAGGGATTTTGTGTCCGATTTGGTTTCAATCCAATCAAACCACAATCGACATTAAATCAACATCCTAAATGATTTCATACACATCCAATGTCCTAAAATCAAAATGTACCAAGACATTAGGGCATACATAATACATTCGGCCAAGGTGATAACTTTTGGGGATTTTATGTTCAATTCAAAATCCAATCTAATTAGTTTCAATTAACATTATCCTAATGATTCCAACTCATCAAATGAATCAAAATCAAAAAATTCCAAGAACCCAAAAATCAATACACATTCGGCCAAGATGAAAAATTTGGGCAAAATTGATCCAATCACATTTTGTTAAAATTGATCAAATCAATCTTCAATATAACATATATTAAGCATGCTTTAACATCCAATTTTATAAAATCATGCTCAAATACAAAGTACCCAATTTTAAGCCCTACATTTTCATGCTTGAACCTATAGCTCTGATGCCATAGTTAGGTTTTATCTAGGGTCCCAAGATCAAACAAGCAATGAAAAAAACAATGTGTGAATACATCAAGGAGTAGCGGAATACTCACATCGATCGGTTTGAGCGATTTGAGAGGCAATAAAATTATTTTCCCCTTCAATTTCGGCCAAGGCAGTGAGCAGCCCACTGCTCCAAAATTTCAGATTTGAGCTGAGAAAATGAGCTCCAAGATTGCGTCAAATGGATCCCGGCTCATGGTGTGAACCTCCCTACCACCTTCGCATGTTCCGTAAGTGTGCTAGCACTTGAGTTTTTGCCACAAAAACTCACTCTTGCTTCCCCATTGCTCATGCCATTTGGCTTCAAAAACAGTGAGCTTACTGCCCATTTGGGCGTGCGTTTGAGAGAGAAGAGAGAAAAATGAGAGAGAAGAAAATTGTGTATTAGTTTTTAAAGCATTTTCCAAAAATGCCTTTATATATTTTCCAAGAAAAATATACTAAAAACAATTACTAATTGATTAAATAAAAACCAAAAGTAAATGCTTTTCCCTCCAATCACTATTACACCTACTTACATCAACTATTCATTGTCACTTTAATAAAGTGATGTAAGTCTTTCAATCAATCAATCACATCAATCAATCACATCAATCAAAGTGACATTTGATTTGACGCTTGATGTGACTTGCGTTGCCGCACTCGAATTCGAAATACAAATGCGCTCACAATCACACTCGGGCTCGGTTCGCTAATTCCTAATTAGTGATTTTTTCCGTCGCGTCGTAATTAAATGATTACGCTAGCGAATTCACTATTCACGTCGCTAATGAATTAATTCTAAATTAATTCGTTCGCCCGAATTAAAATCCAATTTCAATTCTCGTCGTCGTCGAAATCTAATTTCGTTTAATATATCAAATATATTAATTTAATCAATTAATTCCGATTAATTATTTTCTCTCTTTAGACGATATTTTATCCTAGATAAAATATCTCCGTAATTAATCCCAAATTATTCTCTCTCTCTACTATATATCCCAGATTAATTAAAGAGTGCGAGTCATACGTCATCGGTGGATTATTGGGAAGCGACCCATGAGATCCCCGGATATATTGATTAAGTAGTAAATACGGTCGTCGGTGTATCCGAATCACGTACGTACCAAGTACTACATTCTACCGATTTACGAGACAAGGTTAGCTTCTAGCAAAGCACCAAGCCTACCCAATTCTCCGGACATATTCTTATAAGAATATCTAAGGATCTATATCAAGCGTAGTAGTATACCAAGTATTATGTATATCGGCCCAGTATCAGATAGTCACGTGCTAGGGCTGGGGCTGGATAAGTGTCTACCCCGTCTGAAGCACATGTCGGATGTCTGGTAACTAGTCTCTATAATCACTTGTCACTTTGAGTGATGTGACATGACATGTTGTCACTTTATTAAAGTGGATGGATTTGATGTGAATAGTTGACTTTGAGCTTTGGTTGAAAAAGCTTTTTTAAAAGACTTTGGCTTATGACTTGAATTAAAAGTAGTGTATATCATTTATTTAATTTACTTGGTAAATAAAATAATATAATATATAACTAAAGGCTTTTCTCTCTCCCTCATGCAAGACTTACGGTTTTAGGCTTTTGGAGCCAAAAACCCTTCACCTCTCTCACGGTATCCTTGGCCGATTCTTCTTCATCTTTTTTCTGGTTTTGACC
>SKCR01004223.1:5000-13784 GCA_019454045.1 Zanthoxylum bungeanum | reverse complement strand
TACCCATTACTGCAACTTTCTCCAAAATGCACTTTCATGCAATTTTTTTAAAAAATAAAAAATAAAAAATCACACACTCATGATTCCAAAACGCCCACAAACACTAAAAGAGATTTAAGTTAAGTTATGATCGGAAGAGAATCACTTTTTTATTAAAGTTATTTTCATTGGCCTGCAACTTGCCAGAGCTGGAAAAGCAGTCACTAGTCACTAGCACATGTATCTTGGCCAAAATGTTTATTAAAAAAACTTTACTCTATGATTTTAACAAAGTATGGGAAGGAAATTGTATTATTCAGAGCCAAGCTATCCCCCATACTGATAATATTGAACCAAAAATGCTCAGTTTTATACACAAATCTACTTCAAATACATGAATTCAAGCTGATAATCGTTTTTTTTTTTTTTTTGGAATCGTTGGAAACCCTGCCGCCAAATCATCCATTATGAGCTTAAGCGGAACAGATAAAATCCCGGCTGTCCCAGATTCTTACAAGAAACCCATTTCCTGGATTCGAACCTAGGATCTCAAAGTGAGATCCCAAGCCCTACACCACCAAGTCAGGTTTCTTGGGGACGTGATGATCGGCAAAGAAGAAATCTAATTATTATTTTTCCTTATAATTAATCTCTCTAAGAATACCCAAATGGCGTAATGGATGTGTAATAATTTTTTTTTTTGGGAGAAGAGGACTTGGTGTTCATCAATGAAAATTTTGCTGCTCAGGCCATTGCCAGAAGCCGGTTGCTTGCTGCTCTTCAATGCCGTTGAACATGTTGCAGAAGCTTTCATCTTGATGAACTTGAACCGTTTGATGATCAATTTTGAGGCACTGGAGGTCTGGTCTTGATGATGAGCCTTGAAGAAGCTGAGTCATGCTTGCAGATGCAGGCCTAATTGATGTGGGAAAGAACTGCTTGCTTGTTAAATGAGATGATGATACAGGGCTTGTTATTACTGGTGTCCTTGAGATATCTAAGTTGATATCTGAACTGTTGTCACTTCCATTGCTCCATGAACCCTCATTTTCTTTCTTCAAATGAATCACTTGATCATTTGATGAATCTTTATTCTTCAAACAAAATAACTGTGTATATCATCACAACCAAGCAGATTAATTTAATTTATGTTCCTATACAGGGTAGCTCTGACATCTGACACCTCAAAATTATGATCAGATCAACTAATCAAGAGAAAAAAAAAAGACTAAATGAAATTAATTATTAATCATTATCTTTATATATGGGATCATGAGCTCAACAATTAAGATGTTCATAAAAATAAAGCAATTAATTACCTCTGAATGAAGTTTCTTGTTATGAGCTTGAAGGGAATCATTATCAGCCTTGAGAGCATCAAACTGTTTCTTCAAAACTGCATAATCTTTCTCCAGTTGCTTAGTCTTCGACCTAGCTCTCCTGTTTTGAAACCATATGGCTATTTGCCTAGGCTGCATCCCCAAAGCCCTAGCAAGCTGCATTTTCCTCTCAGGCTCAAGCTTGTTACCTAATTCAAAACTCTTCTCAAGTGCCTTGACTTGCTCCAGATTCAGCCTCTTCTTCTTCTCCCCACCAGCTTGTGATCCATCATCTGACAAATCTTCATCTCCATGCACATGTTGATCTTCGCACTTGTCATTCATCCCCGAAAACGACATCGATCTCTTCATCATGAATGGTGGACCTATACAAACACACACACACACACAAAAATACATACATTATAAATATATAAGCAAAGAAAGAGAGTTGCTTCGAGAGGTTCTGATAGACTTCTGATTATAAATATCAGTAGATTGTAACGTATTTTTTTTTTTTTTTAAAAAAAAATATAGAGAGAAAAGTTAATGATACCATGGAAGAATTGGGGAGGTGGGCAAGATGGGAGAGAGTTGAGGGAAGTTGGAGAAGGGAGATGGTCATTGTCCTCATGGGATTGGAAGATGAAACTATGAGAGAAAGCCATGAATGTGACAAAATTTGCAAATTAAACAAGTGACATAAGCCAATGGTTACAAAGTTTTATAGCTTGGAACAAATATAAGGGAAGCTAAGAGAGGTGACCAGTGAGTGATCAATTGTCATGGAGCTGATCACGATGCCATGATATTCATGGTGACTTGTTATAGTGATGATGGTGGGTTGCAGAGACAGCGATTTTTATGTTGAATGAAAGAGAGAGAGAAATGGGGGGTGTCAATTTGTAAAATATTATTCACAAAGGGGAGGTTTCCTGGACCCAGCTTCTCATATGGGGTTTGTCACTTGCGTATTCTCACATGTTTGGCAAACAATTTGCAAATAAAAAATAAATATAACATGTTTATTTACAAATAAAACAACCATGTTGGAGAAAAAATATCACACCGGCTAACATGAAATTTTTTTTTTTGAATCGTTGGAAATCCCGTCGTCAAATTACTACTTCCGAACTTAAGTGGAGCAGATAAAATCTCACGTTGTTCCATGCTTTTACAAGAAACGCACTCCCTAAATTCGAACCCAGGACCTCAAGATGAGATCCTGAACCCTACACCACCAAGCCAGTCCCCTGTGGGACACTGGCTAATATGAATGAACGATCTTAAAATATAACTATGGGTATCTACTCAAACTAATTAACTTTTGAGTTGAGTTGGACTCATAAGCTTCAATATGATATCATAATCACATTCATATATTAGTAAACTCATATTATCTATTCACGTGACACGTATAAACTTCAGTAAATCATAATTTAAATTATATTGTTGAATCCTCAATTAATCTTCCGGTGTTTCTTCGCTAGAGTTGTGTTAGCTGGTAAATTAGAGATAGACTCTCTATTTGGGGAGTAATTCTTTAGTGTAATGGAGGCATACGTGACGTGATATTACTAACAAATTAGCAAATGAAATGTATGATTTAATATTCATCTTTTTAATTATTATTATTATTTTTTATATTTTAGCACGTGTGGTAATTGATTATTGGATTGTTGCACGAATGACATGATACCTCTATTATATTATAGATTTTCTCATATTTGGGATTAAGATGCTAGAGTAGTTGGTAAATATATTAACTGTTGAGTGAATAAATATATTCCAAAACTTGTAATCACTAAGATTTCAAAATGTATTAAGCATTGTGCAACAAAATTAAACACAAATACAACAATTACAAATATGTGGCTTAATTCCATCATAGGGTAATTTTTGAATATTTTTTTTAAGAGGATCATATCAGCTATTAATAGTTAGTTGCCATGAAATGAAATGAATAGAGTGAGGGCACAAGCCATGTGTGACGAGGAAACCTGGCAACATGAAAATCCGGAATCCAAGGTAAGAAAATATTATATAATTGCTTCCATTAGATGTCTCTGATACACTCAATATTCTATTATTCTATTTTCTTTTATTAACGCGAGTTTGGCATTAGCTGGAGAATTTGGGTTATTTTGCATATTTAAATTTTAGTGTATATGATATGGATACCACTTTATTTATTTATTTTTTTATTTTTTGGAATCGTTGGAAATTTCGCCGTCAAACCACCCCTTTCAAGCTTAAGCGGAGCAAGTAAAACCCCGACTGTCCCAGACTCTTACAAGAAACGCACTCCCTGGATTCGAACTCAGGATCTCAAAGTGAGATCCTGAGTCCTACACTGCCAAGCCACGTCCCTTGAGACGGATGTCACTTTCTATTAAGAAATAATTCACTTTTGAAATTTGAGTATGTTTTGTAGAGAAAAACTTATACAGGATAGACCAATCTAATGAATATATGTCATGTGTTAATTAATAATTTTCTCTTTTTATTATGATTGATTAATTTTAAAATTAATATATAAATATCAAAATATTATTGGATGAGCATATCACGTCATCCATATCGGTTCCACACAAGTGTTGTGTAATAAGTCCAAGAATTTGAGACCTCAGTTTCATATTCTACATTGTTGGAAAAGAACAAAAAGGAGGTTTAAAACGTTTTGAGTTATATGCGAAGTAAAAGTGTTTTTAACTTGATAGATATCAAAAATCTACTTCTTATTTATATATTTGGAAATATATTGATGTATCATAAAGTATATTATTGTATATGATTTTAAAATATTTTAATTTCATTTCTTCATCTTAGATGATGTGAGATATTTATCTTAACATTTTCTCTCATGTACAGGTCAATATATAGGATATTTATCTCAACTCCCCCTCAAGTGCAGATTAATCATTTGCCTGATTTATGTTACGTGGGTACGTAATGTGAGCCCGCTCGTGATCTTTCCCATTTGTGTAACAAAATAATAAAATGATAAAATGATATTTTCTAGTGCCAAGTGTATCTAAAAGGAATTGAAATTGAATTGATACACAATTGTGGTGAAGGTGTGGTGGGTTTTTGATTTTAAATTTTTATTATATGTTTCTAGATATGTGGATCCTATATGAAGTGCTTTAGCCTGGCCTACAACAAGCTCTTCACATGCCCTTAATTGGGGTACCCCCAAAAGAATAGTGTGTATTTATGTTTATTCCTTGTTACTCACCAATAAATATTAAAGAAGAAAGCTTTCTGAATCTTCTCCACATACATTAACTGTCCATGTGCCCTTGATTCTTCATCATCATCATCATTCATCATTACATATCAACGATATAAAAAGGTTGTTTTGATCTTCTTTAAATGCTATAGCTCCTTCTATTCTTCTTCTTCTTCAATCCAATAATATTTTTTAATGTTAATGTACATGTGTTGGGATACCTACAAACTTATCTACTATTCCATGCAATATGGGACCAACCAACCAAAATTTATTTGATAATTGAAATTCAATTTCTTATCCAAATAAAAAAGATTTAGGATTGTATTGGTAAATTTTGCCAATCGGAGGGAAAATGGTTGGTACCCATTTTTTTTTTTCCTTCTTGGAATCTAGTTTTGAGTCTAGTTTTGATTAGTTATCAAGAACACAATGATTGTATATTAACAACAATCGGATTTTATTGTATTATTTGATCCATAAATAGGTCAATAAGATTCATTGACTTTGGAAGGTTCGTTGACAAAATAAGATTCAATATGTTAGAATTTACTAACTTGGGGTTCTCAAGGGGCGTGACTTGGTGGTGAGATTTCCTAACAATTTCAAAGAAAAAAACTTACCAACTTGGGATGCATTTAGAAGAAAAGTATCCAATAAATAACTCACAGGAATTCACAATAAAGCATTGTATACTAATTAAGTCAAAATTTAATTAATAAATCCAACGCAAACTCGCAAAGTGTAATGATATTTTTACACATACTCATTAATTTTATCTCATCGGTCTCCCGTTTATTATTAGAGATACACTTATCGAAAAATATAATAAATTTTTTTTTCTTTTCTTTCTCATATTATTTCTCTCTCAAGCATCACCTTAACCCCCAACCTATCTTAATCACCTTCTAAGTCTAAACCAAGCCCAAAGAGTTGAATCTTGAAACACACTTTGAATTAGCCTACTGCTTTGGTTTGCATTCAGCTACGCACATTCGGCCCATAAGCTATATAAACAATAGATTTACAATTAAGCAGATGGCAAGCTTGTCATATCTCTTGAGAGGTTAAGAAATGACCATGATAATTAGCAACTTCCATAAAGAAATATAATTTATGATAATTACTCCACTGTGATCTGGAGGTCACATGTTCGAATAGCTAAAACATTCTCTTTATAAAAAATAAGGATAAGGTATCATATATATTGAATTCTCCACATAACGCATAATGTGGCCAATCTCGTGCGTTGTACCATTCTTCAGATTTAAACTAATGAATTAATGAGCAAGATTAGTCATGTTATATAGTACAACATTATCACGTGAAGTTGTTTGATGAATCCACAATTCATGACAAGTTACAAAATCATGCTAATTAAGTGTTGGAGTGCTAATGGAAGGTTCAACTAATAGTGATGTATGTTTAAATTTAAATGAATCTAAGGCTGTGTTTGGTAGAGAGTATTGTTAGAGAGTATACGTTAGCTTTTAATCAAGGGATCAAACGCTACAGTATAAGCTAACATAAAAAAATAAACTTATGTTTGAGATATGATTTTGTGAGTATTAACGCTAGCTTTAAAGTAGGTGTTTGACAGAATATCGAAACGCTGATATAAACTTTAGCGTTAACGCTCTAACGACGCTCTATCAAATATATTGTAACCATATATTGTATTATTTTTTTAAGCAAATTAAGTTAAATTTCATTACTGAAAATAATCAATGATACATTTGACATTTAAGGGAAAACCATCATTCCACTGAACATGACAAGATGCCCCAGAGGCTATCTTTGCAATCTCATGGGCAAGACCATTACAAATCCTAGGAATATAACAAACCAAGACTCCCAAAGAGCGTGTAAGCTTCTCATTGATCTCTTTAATGATCCTGAAAATTTATTTTCTCGTGCCCTTCTTGTTACTGATTAAATCCACTACATGTTGACAATATGATTCTATAATCATTCTATACATCCCTGCTCCCTCAGCCATCTGTAATCCAAAATTGATGGCTTCCACATCCCAAGAAAATTGATATTCTTAATCGCCACAAGCTGGACTCCACCGTCACTATCTATAATTACAACTCCTAACCCTGCAAGATGGTTATGCCTATCAATGGTTGCATCTGTAGTTACCTTAACACATCCATTCAACGGAGGCTCCCAACTTCTTCTGGTGCCTGTCTTTTTCCTGCTCTCTCCTGCCTCTACTGGTTTGGCCAGACTTCTGCTCCCATCGGTTAAGATCTCTACTCGAAGAAGCACCCTCCAAGGTGTTTCTTACTTATGTTCAAAAAGAGAGTAATTATGAGCTTGACATACAGCCCATCAAATTGTCATAAACAAATCAAGTCCCTTTCCCTCAACATGATTTCTCATTCTCCGTAACACACTAAGCATATATAGGCCTGAGGTTTCCTTGAGAGTCTCTTTAAAAGGGGTAAGTTTCCACACTTTCTCGGTAAAATGGCACTCAAACAGCGAATGAGAGACTGATTCATATTGACAGTATGGTTCTATCGGTACCTTATTCTTCCACAAGTTAAGGGTTGTTGGTAGCAAGTCTTTAGCAACCCGCCACATAAAGATCTTTACGTTAGAGGGCATATTGATTTTCCATATTAAGCTTCCCACTTCCACAGTTACTGGCAGAGCTTGATATTTACTTTGTTCGAGATCTGATACCTACTTTTCACCGAGTATATCCCTCTCTTGTCAAAATTCCATATTACCTCATCTTCTTGTGGCCGTCTAGGTAACAAAATTTTTATAATCTCAACTGCGTCTAACTCATGGAATTTTTGCTTTATCATCTCGTCATTCCATTGATTGTTCCTGATCAGATCTGCCACCATTGTTGATCTGTCTAACTCAGCACTAAAGATCGGCTTGAAGGTCTCAGGTCTTGGGATCAAATTGTCACTGAACACTTTAACTCTCTGCCCATTTTTGATTCTCCATCTCATTCCTTTCCCAACACATGTCTTCCCCATAACAGACTTCTCCAAATGAAAGAGGGAGTGGATCCTAATTTCACATTTAGGAAATCAGAGTTCTTGTGGTATCGTGCTTTTAGAATTCTTCTGTAAGGGATTCAAGGGCTTGCATCACTCGCCATCCTTGCTTTGCTACTAAAGCTTGGTTAAAACTAGATAATTCCTTAAATCCCAAGCCTCCTTTGATTTTTGAGTGACATAACTTCTCCCATTTGGTCCAATATATATTCCTTCTTTCCTTTGACGACCCCCACCAAAATCTCACTACCGCCTTCTGAATTTCATCACAGACTCCTTGTGGTAATTTGAACACACCCATTGCATAAGCAGGAATAGCCTGGGCCACAACTTTGATTAGCACTTCTTTTCCCCCACTTAAGAAGAGTTTGGATTGCCAGTTTGAAATCTTACTAATTACTCTTAACCTCACCTCATTAAAATAAACTCGACTTCTTTATCCTCACCATTTCAGGTAATCTCAGATATTTCTCATGACGTGACTCCACGTTCAATCGGAAAATATTCTTAATTGCCTCTACCACCTCAGGTTTCACATTGCCACTGAAAAACATCAAACTTTGGTCAAAATTAAAAATCTGACCTGAATTATTTGCATAATTGTCAAAAATTTCCTTTAACCTCTTAAAGTCTCTTACATCTACTCTAGAGAAGATCAGGCTGTCATTAGCGAATAAAAGATGAGAAACAGTGAGGTCCTTACTGAATTTTAGAGGCTGAAAAAATTTTGTTGCTCCGCATTCTTTAAGAGCTGCGAAAAGGCCTCCGCGCATAGAATGAACAAATAGGGAGACAATGGACTCCCATGTCTAAACCCTCTCTGTGGTTGAAAGAAATCTTTGTCTGTCCCATTGATGATAACCGAAAAAGATGATGTGGTAATGCATCTCATGATCAGCTTAATCCAACTTCCTTCAAAACCCAGTTTTGTCATTACCTTTTCTAGGAAACTCCATTCCATTCTGTCGTAAGCCTTGCTCATATCCAATTTCAAAACTACTAGCCCATTCTTATTCCCTTTCGCGTGTCTAATCTTGTGCAAACACACATACCCTATAATAATATTATCAGTAATTAATCTCCCAGGGATGAAAGTACTTTGGGTTGGTGATATGATCTGATGCAACAAAACTTTAAGTCTGTTTGCTATAGCTTTCGCTAATATTCCATAAATGACATTGCACAAATTGATCGATCTTAGATCTGTCATCTTCTTAGGCTTAGGAACTTT
>SKCR01004222.1:0-14039 GCA_019454045.1 Zanthoxylum bungeanum | reverse complement strand
ATTAATTTTATTTAGTTTATTTAATTTAATTTCAATTTAGTTATTTTAATTCCACTTTAATTCGTTTTTTAATTAATTTGGTTTAATTTCAATTAATTAGTTATTTAATTTTGATTAGTTATTTATTTAATTAATTTCAATTATTTTATTTAATTTGTGTTAATTTAATTGGTTTTAATTTACTTAGATTTAATTTAAATTTAATTTGTGACACATATATTCTAAATGTTTATTGGATATGATTTAATGGGCTTGGGCTAAGGTTAGGTGTGTGTGGGCCGGGTTTAGGTGTCTCGGGCCGAGCATAAATTTTAAAAACAGAAAACAAACGAGTTACTTGAAGCCAAACTAGTGAACTTAATCCGTCAATGAGTCAATTCTTGACCCTTCCCTTCCGATGTCCGTTTCCCGCGGTTTCCGTAACTTAAAAGGTAGTTGTCTCCAAATAAGACTCCTCATCGGGTTTCACATGCAAAAATGCAATGCCTACACCTACACATAAGGCCTTGGCCGAATTTGGTATATACCAAATATCCAAATAATTTTTTTTTTTGCTTTATTAAATATCAACTTGCCAACTTGTTAAATATGATCATTACACTTAATGATATTTTCAACTTAGTCAACAATGACAACTTAGTCATTAAAACAAATATCTAAACCTTAAGACATTTATATTTTAATTAATTTAATCATTTAACAATTAAATAATTAATTAATTAATTAAATACAAATATATTAAATATATGTATTATATTCACATTAAATATTAAATACATATATTCATTTATGATATTAGTCAAATATCTCAATTTGACTATTAATTAATGTGTATTTGAATTAATCAAGTATTAAAAGCAAATATACAAAAATTAAGGAAATGACTATCGAGTCCCTACACATGTATTTTGCGTTTAACCTTTAAACGACTTTATAAATAATCAATATTATTTATAAATGTTGCTCTAGTGCTCTACGAGTATATTTCATTATTGAGACTCTCTAGATTCAGGCATATCCGTCACGGAATCCAATTTCGTGTCCATAATTTATCCACCCGTAATTTATGACGATCACGGATAAACTCGCTGAATCATACAGGTCGAAGTCATGGCAAATGTATAATTCCTCCGTCACAGGTATCCGGATAAATCCCAGAGATATAGATGTAAACGTCAAATCTCTATAGGGATTATCCAGTCGACTATTCTATTAGCAATCTCTAAAAGAATGTTTAGAACTAGCTTCTAAACTGTACCACGGGCCCATGGTTTTATCTAATTGCTAATCATATGGACTACCTATGCTCTGATACACAGAACTGACGGATCCTATCTTGATACACATAGGACACCCTGAGGATCTATCTACACCCAACGAACAGGCGGAGGTCTGATCTAAATAGATCGGTGATGTGACTGCCATCTAAGTGTAGAAGATGTCTCATGTGCCCACAATGGCATTTCAAGTCTAAGAATCACAAGTGCTACTCAACCCGAGAAGATTCTTATTGACGTTGGTGTACCATCCATTAAGAATCTTCAGTGAGTCGTTCAGTGTTTATCCGCTATAAACACCTACACGTCTATATTAGTCTCCAAGACTTATGGTTCATTGAGAAACCATTGGAATCATATATTCCAGTATACGACATGTACCGGTCTTAACGGGTTTACTATACTGACCAAGTAGTGTAAACCTTGACCAGGAACAGTCTGAGAATGACAACGTCATGATACTACTCAATGTCTTTTGCGACGCTTTTGCAACAGTACCATGACTGATCATTCTAAGGTCATTACGTCATTACCATATTAAAAGATACATTATATTATAGAAACTGCATATATTATTCAAAATAATATTATTTTACAGAAGTATTAATAAAGAAATACAACCGGGAATTGGCACTCTGAGCACCAACCCCAACAGTAATATCTTTCTTATTTGTGCAAATTATTCTAATAATTTTAAGACGATATTGATCTGCCATATTTGCTTATGTTATGTTTGTTACTGTTTTTATGGTGCAATTATAAGTAAATTTTGCCTGAAAATGAATTTTAAGGAAATTGATAGACTTGTGAGGAAGTTGGCTTTATCAAATTTTTTGTCTTGAGTCTTGACAAATATCCATATTTCTTGAAATGGGTATATTTGATGTTTGCATCCTGCAGAGTGTTGTTTTGAATATATGAACTGGCTATTTGCATGAAAAATAGAAAAGATTCCAAACGTAAATATATGGAGCTAAATATTAAATATTTTGAAATTTAGATAGAATGCATGCACTTCAAAATAAATTTCAAGAAGCTCTAAGAAAATGTTTAAATACATTTATGATAATAAGTACGTGTAGTGGTTGTACTTGTACTTGTTGCTTAATTATTTTGTATCATTTCATGTCATCTTCTTAATCTGAATCATATCTTGTTGACTGATTTGATATTATTTCATTTGTACTATGAAGATCTATAATGGATTTTTTCCTTCCTTGATTGCAATCTCTTTATTGAGTTTTTGGTTTAGTGTATCAAGCGGAAAAAAATTACTCTTTGATAGTTAAATGAACATAATGATCTCTGTATGCAAAATCTTCTTGAAAAAATGGTCAGTTTGATTTTTGTTGTTCCTGATATCCTGCAGTTCTGTGTGGAATTTGCTATGATTCTTTAGACAGACATAATTTCACTGTGATGTGAGTTTCATATTGTCATGTTGATTTTAGATTGGCAAGTAGAAAGAAATTAGAGCACACCATTTATGATTGACTATAGCTTTAATTATATATATAGTATACCTCAGACTTTGTGCCTTAATTCATATTTGAATAACAGTTATGGTTTTGTTCAGCATGAGCTAGTACTATGATATTTGTGATTTTCTTTTGCTTGAACAATGTGGTGTTGATTTATTGTGATTCATTAGACAATGCCTCAATGCATATCTAAAAACAGTTGGAAAGGTCATGGGTTATATTTAAGAACCATAATCACCAAAACTGAAATAACCCGAACAAGCACTAACCTCCCTCAAGAAATGACAATAGCTGGTTCAAATGCTACAACTGTAGCAAACAAGGGCACCTTGCCCGGAACTGCCGGTTAAAGAGTTCTGCTCTAAAAGCGAACCCTACTGAAGACCAACTTGTTACAACGATCTTTGAGATCAACATGTTTGGTGGATTCAAGGGATGGTGGGTAGGCACTGTCATTTTCCATCATGTCTGATATGATTATGCTCGGTTGAGTTCTATATACAAGCTGTAAATAAGATAATGTGATGAGTGGTTTCTCAAACCACTATAGCGGCTGGAATCGGTGATGTAAAATTTAAATTTTTATGAAATTTGGAAGGTTTGAGAACCTAAAACTTTGGGTATAACATTAATATAAACATATAAATTTTATAATTTATATGAACATATTGTTTCTATGAAAAAAATTTCTCTTAAATGTAAGAAATAGTGGGGGCTTGATCTCCAATGATAAATTGGAAATAGTGGGAGGTTTTACCTCTAATGTTTTACTTATGATTTTAAAGTGATTGAAATTGACGAATATTTTTTTTTTACAAAGTTTGAAAACAACATGTGAAATATTTATATATTGATATGCTTATTTTTCTATATGCATGTTGTTAAATCTATTGAAATCTATGTTGTCTTCTAAATCTGTAATGGAAAAAACTTGGAAGAAACTAGTGTAATTCTTGGAATTAAATTACTAGGTCAGAAAAAAAGGAATCAAATAATAAATTTACATGTACTCCTTAGGACTCTAGTGTAAAGTTGTTCAAGAACATTGGTGACAGTGTTAGACAATCTGAGTATGCGAACAACATTGGTAACTAACGTTATGTTTTGATTACACTAGACTTGACATTACATATGTCATAGGATTAATATGTAGATTTATTAGTAGACCTAGTATGAGCTTTGACATGCTATTGAGAGGGTTATAAGGTACATGAAAAGGACCATGAACCTAGAATTACATTATCAGAGGTTTTCCGTTGTCCATGAAGGATATAGTGACGTTAATTGGAACACCCTTTCAGATGATTACAAGACTACCAACATATATATTTCCTTCAGTCAGAGATGATAGTGTTGGTTTCTATAATTAGTCCCAAAGAAAGATTAAGCCATAGAAATACAAGTAACATACATGCAAAGCTTGAAGGATGGCGGAATCATACTTACTAAGCTTTGTGACGAAAATGGTGAAGACAATCCTTGAGTCTTCAAGGTGGAAGTTTCGGCCAAGGAAGAAGATGGAGAGAAGCTGCGAATCTTCAAGTGTTCCAAGCTCCAAGGTTGTTTCCCTATCACCTCTTTTGATCCTTGCTTGTGCTAGCAAAAATGGAGAAAACAATTTTCTGCCATGGATGAAGCTCACGGCTTGCGTGAAGAAGAAAGAGAGGGGAGTGAGAGTTTTTTAATTTTTGTTCTCAAAAGGTTTCTAAAACCGTGAGAGACAAAATGAAAAGCAAAAAAATAATGATATCAAATACCAAAAATCAATTTTTTAATCAAAAACCCTTCAAAAACCGTGAAAGGTTTTCCCTCCAAAATGAAACCCATCATTTGCCATCATTACCATACTTTGAGAATAGAGATAATGTATCATCCCTTAAAGGTGACTAGATACATCCATCATCTATTCGTATTAAGTAATGAGATACGCGATGCGATTTGCGGATACCACTCGATTCAAAATACGAATGTGTCCGCAAACACTTTCGGGCTCGGTTTCGCTAATTCCGAATTAACGAATTTCTGTCGCGACGTGAATTAAATAATTACGCCTTGCGGAATTACTATTCAGTTCGCTAATGAATTAATTCTAAATTAATTCATTTGCCCGAATTAAAATCCGATTTTAATTCCGCGTCGAAATCTAATTTCGTTTAATAATATATCGAATATATTATTTTACCGATTAATTCCAAATTAATCGATCTCTCTCTCTCTCCTAATAAGGCATTTTATCCAAGATAAAGTTTCTCCGTAATTAATCCAAGATTAATAAAGTTCGAATCAAACATCATAGGTGAATCTTCAGGAAGCGACCCAAGAGATCTCGGATATGTTGGCAGTAAATACGGTCGTTGGATAATCCAAACACGTACGCACCTCGTACTACGTTTTACCGATTTACAAGACAAGGTTGGCTTCTAGCAAAGCCCCATGCCTACCCAATTCTCCAGAAATATTCTTACTGGAATATTAGATCTATATCAAGCGTAGTATACCGTAGTATCGCGTACATCGATCCAGTATCGAACGATCACATGTTATGCCTGGGGCTGGAAGTGTGTCTGCCCCGTACGAAACATATATCGGACATCAAACAACTAGTCTCTTTAAATCGGACAATCCTGACCTGGTCATATTGTCCCGACGGTTGCAACCTTTTATATAGTACTAGTTCTGTGTCCTGCGCGATCATCAACTCCATATGTCTGAAGTGATACTTCCATCTTGACATCACACCCAGTACACTACGATTCCTGATAAACCCAGAAGTGGTGAACACAGAACCGGTTAAAGTCCCCAACCACCAAAACCAAAGTTTACCGATTGTCGCAAGTACTAGCGATGCAAGTCTCAGGTTAAGACCATATACACCTACCCTGATGCGGCCTCCCATAGACACGCAGACATACTACCAATGGGATTCCGCGGGGTCTATCCAGAGCGAAGCTGTTTTCCATACCATCGGTAAAACACAACAACTCTTATCGCACCTGCATAAGTATCCTATACTTAAATATATGAGAACTATGCCGTTGTGCCCTCACAACATGCACAAATGCAATACTAGTCTATTCCGCATTATCGATGTCCGATCTCGATAATACTCCGACTAGGGATATTTAATGATTAAACCTTTATGTATGATTACTGTCTCATATCATCTCAATACGGAACTAATCATATGGACTTTTGCCATTTATATGTCAAAGTAAATAAATTACAAAACGGCAAATGGCAATTCTATTATTACATAGTTAATTTTGTACAATAATACAATATCATTTACAAAACAGTGACGCTATGGGTCATAATGTCTAATAATCTCCCACTTGGCCTATAGCCAGTCACTCAAGCATCTAATACCTGAACTATGTATATGTCTTTCAAACACATGCGGATAAACAGCCTTCGTCAGAGGATCTGCAATGTTGTTATCTGATGCGACCTTCTCGATCTTTACATCACCACGATGTATAATTTCCCGAATCAGATGGTAACGCCGAAGAACATGCTTGGATCGTTGATGAGACCTTGGTTCCTTAGCTTGTGCTATAGCCCCGTTATTGTCACAATACAATGGAACGGGCTCAGCTGCTAATGGAACTACTCCTAATCCGATTAGGAACTTTCGGATCCAAACTGCCTCCTTTGCTGCTTCCGACGCAGCAATGTACTCCGCTTCAGTTGTTGAATCGGCAACAGTATCTTGCTTGGAAGATTTCCAGCTCACCGCCCCGTTATTCAAACAAAAAATGTACCCGGATTGCGACTTGAAGTCGTCCTTGTCGGTTTGGAAACTTGCATCGGCATACCCAGATACCACAAGTTCTCCTTCTCCGTAAATTAAGAAAGCATCCTTAGTTCGTCTAAGATACTTAAGGATATTCTTAACTGCCATCCAGTGACCTTCACCTGGATCGGCCTGATAGCGACTGCACATGCTCAAAGCATATGATACATCTGGTCGTGTACATATCATGGCATACATGATCGATCCGACTACCGAGGCGAACGGTATCCGACTCATGTTATCTCTCTCTTCTTGTGTCTTAGGACACATGTCCTTAGATAGAGATATACCACGTAACATGGCATCAATCCCTTCTTGGATTGATCCATGCTGAATCGCTTCAACACTTTGTCAATATATGTACTCTGGGAGAGTCCAAGCAGCTTTCTAGATCTATCCCGGTAGATCTTTATTCCCAGAATAAAGGCTGCTTCTCCCAGATCTTTCATGGAGAATTTTAATGAAAGCCAAGCTTTCACCGACGTTAGCATGGGAATGTCATTGCCTATAAGCAATACATCGTCGACATAAAGGACAATAAAAGTCAGTGCTCTCCCACTAACCTTCTTGTATACACAAGGGTCATCTTCGTTTCGCACGAAATTATATTCTTTATGATTTCATCAAAACGCTGATTCCATGATCGTGATGCTTGCTTCAATCCATAAATGGATCGATTTAACTTACAAACCTTGTTTGCAAGTCTAGGCACGATAAAACCGTCAGGCTGTTGCATATAAACATCCTCCAAAAGGTTTCCGTTAAGGAAAGCGGTTTTAACGTCCATCTGCCATATCTCGTAATCGAAATATGCAGCTATTGCAAGCATTATCCGAATGGATTTAATCATGGAAACGGGTGAGAAAGTTTCGTCATAATCAACACCATATTGTTGACGATACCCCTTTGCTACAAGCCTAGCTTTGTATGTTTGCACGTTGCCATCCATGTCGGTCTTCTTCTTGAAGATCCATCTGCATCCAATAGGTTTTACACCTTCTGGTGCATCAACCAGTGTCCAAACTTGGTTGGCATACATGGAATCCATCTCGGACTTCATGGCTTCTTGCCATAAAGCGGAATCAATATCCTGTATTGCTTCCTCATACATAGACGGTTCATTATCCTCGATAAGATTAATATCCACATGAGGCGAGATCAGGTACCCATACCTCTCAGGTATTGTCCTGACTCTCTCCGACCTATGCGGTCCTTGTGTATATGAAGATTGTGGTACAGACTCATCTTGGATGGTCTGTTCATGTTCCGTCGTTGATTCATTGCCAGGAACAGTATCACTACGATTTTCATCAAGTTCTACTTTCCTCCCACTTACCACTGCATCTAGGAATTCCTTTTCAAGGAAAAATGCATGTAGAGCAACAAATACTTTGTTCTCTTGTGGGTGATAGAAGTAATATCCTTTGGTTTCCTTAGGATATCCCACGAAAAGGCATTTATCTGATTTGGGTTCTAGTTTGGTACCTTCCAAACGTTTAACATATGCCCAGCATCCCCAAATCTTCAGGAAAGAGAAACCTGGTTTCCTCCCTGTCCATATCTCATATGGAGTCTGTTCAACAGACTTTGACGGAACCTTATTCAAAATAAGTACTGCACTGTTTAAAGCGTATCCCCAGAAGGATATAGGTAGCTCAGTGCGACTCATCATGGACCTTACCATGTCTAACAAGGTACGGTTTCTCCGTTCAGAGACACCGTTTAATTGCGGTGTTCCAGGAGGAGTCCATTGTGAAAGAATACCATTTTCTTTCAAGTAATCTTGAAACTCATAACTTAAGTATTCGCCACCACGGTCCGACCGCAATGTTTTAATACTCTTGCCTGTTTGTTTTTCTACTTCGTGTCGAAACTCTTTGAATTTTCAAAAGTTTCCGACTTGTGTCTCATTAGATACACATAACCATAACGAGATGCATCATCCGTAAATGTTACGAAGTAATGATATCCACCTCTAGCCTGGCTAGACATGGGCCCACATACGTCGCTATGAATGAGGGCTAACAGTTCTGTGGCACGTTCCACCTTACCATTAAAAGGTGATTTAGGCATTTTGCCTAAAAGACAAGATTCGCAGACATCATATGAATTAAGATCAAATCCGTCCAAGTATCCACTCTTGGAAAGTGTGGATATGCGAGTCTTGTTAATGTGTCCTAGACGACAATGCCACATGTAAGCTTCATCTTTTAGATTACTCCTTTTGAGCCTTTTGTTTGTTATTTTGTGTTAGGAGATTCATTTATATTCAAAATATAAAGGCCATTATTTGCAACAGCAGTGCAAATTTCTGCATCATTTTTATATAAATAACACCCAGTGAGTGTACCCATGCTGGGTTAACAAAGATACAGATATAATATTCCTAGTCAAACTAGGTATATAATAACAGTTCAAAAGTTTAAGCATATGCCCCGAGGGCAATTCCAAAACAAAAGTCCCTACAGCCAAAACAACAACTGGAGTTCCGTTTCCGACTCGTAGGTCAATCTCCCTGAAGCCAGCATCCTGCTATCCTGCAGATCCTGCAAATCAGTACAAATATGAGCAGCACAACCAGAATCAAAAATCCAATTTTTAAAACTAGAAGTAGTCATATTTATCTCAATAACAAACATACCAGAGGCTAGTGCCTTGCCTGCCTTGATATCCTCCTTGTGTCCCTTCCCCATTCGGCAGTCACGTTTCCAGTGACCCTTCTTGCCGTAGTTGAGGCAGACATCTTGAGACTTGTCCCTTGGCTTCCCAGAAGCTTTTGTCAACTTGCCTTTACCCTTTTTCTTATGTTTCTTCTTCCTCACCCCTCCAGTAGCTTTGGGCCCAGCCTTTGGCCTCTGAGAGGTCGATGTAAAGTGCGCCTCGCGCTTGCCCCCTTTTTGGAGTTCTTTTTCAGACTCCTTCAAAATGGAATAACTCTCCAAGAGTGTCATCTGTATCCATCAACTTGTAGTTGATTATGATTTGTTTCCAAGTATCAGCAAGTGACTGTAAGATCATATCTATAGTCAGCTCAGCCTCCAAGATTATTCCCATATTGGCCAACTCATCAATATCGGCGATCATTTGAGCCCCGTGGGCCTCAACTGATGCGCCTTCAGTCATTCGGGCGCGGAAGAGTTTCTTCACTAACTCATATCTCTCCATCCGCTTATTGGAACGGTGGAGATCTCGCAGTCTAGCCATCATATTATAAGGATCCAAGTCCCTATTTTGGCGACGAAAGTGCTGAGTCATCGAAGCTAACATAATAGCCTGAGCTGTGTCACAATCACTGCTGTGAGTTTTCCATAACTCCAGCTCAAGTGGGTCAGTGGGCTTAGGCGGGAGAGGTGTTTGTATAGTGTACAGCATCCTCTCAGCCCCAAGGACTATCCTTAGGTTCATTTCCCAATCAGCGAAGTTTGTGCCCTTAAAGACATTGTCACCCATGATGATGTCTCGGACACTTACCTTGCTTGCCATCTCAACTACGATAGTCCAACTATCTAGTTAACGATAAAATGGGTACAGTCAAACTGTTACAAAAAAATAACAATGAATTAGTCCAACTAATTTTAATTAATTAAATGAAATAATAATTTTTTTTTTGAAAGACGCGTAAGGCTAAGTATCTGAATGAAATTGCAAATTCAATACTAGCCTCCCACTATTTTTATCAAGTCTCTAACCCTCTGTTGAGAACTCGGGAAATCCTATTTCCTAGTGGCTAGGATCCCGTTAAATAACACACAACCTTGACTTTGGCCAACAAGCTGTATGCTATTCAACTAGGTAGATCTCACAGATCAATTGGATCCAATCCAATTCCTAGATCCGGTCAGGTGGACATCCAAGTCCTAAACATATTGCATATGCCAATGTATCTAATACATTTTCTAACCATATCCTCCGAATCATCTAGGCCTTGGCTTTGGCACAACAAACCTAATGATTCCAGTTAAGCGGGACCCATTGACAAGGATAGTTTCGTAATCAATGTCGTTGGACAAGAAGTGATCTTGACTTTGGCCAACAAATCACAACTTTGACAAGACACCGATGTGGAACAAAACTCTCATGATTCAAGTACATCCTAATTGACAAGGTCTTGACTTTGGCCAACAAACCAATGCCAATTGGATCTTGAACAAGAATCATTCAATGGAAGGATAATCGCTTAATATAGATTGAGGGATTTTTGCGTAATTGGCAACCAATTTATTATCTTTGTTAGGTCTCATCAACATACACCCTTAAGCATGCTTCTAAAACATCATAAAGCGCGTAAATTAAATTAATAGTGATATACGGATGGATATATAAAACAACTTGTTCCTAGAACAAATCACTCCATTTCCACTCCCCGCTAGTAATATTCTACTTCTACCCAATTACATAATACAATAAGAGAAACTCATATACATTGAGGGGAATTAGGTGAGAAGAGAATACAAAGAGATAAAAGAGATAAGGCTGGACACACAGGTCCAATTTATAAATTCTAAATTTACAATAATTTCTAAAATTACCCTTTCCCTTCTAATATCCATCCGCTATACACTATTCATTCATCACATACATGTATATTCATTCAAGACATGCTATACAACCAATCAAATCCAATTAATTAGTCTTTGTTAAAGTGATCATCCAATGTTCAATCAACGGTTTGATTTTGCGCGAGTCCAACTCGTTTGAGAATAAGTACATAAGGTACGAATTCAAGAATTATATCGAACTACCCGTTAAATCCAATTTAAGTCGCATTCAATATATTTAATTCCAAATTAAATGTTTACACTTTTAATGTGCTTTAAAGATTAGATTCTAAATCTTATCAAATTGGGTCTCCAAGCCCAACAAACATCCAATGTGTGTTTAATTAAAGTCCGATGGGCTTTCAATTGATTTATCAAGGCTTGGGCTTTGGTCAATGTGGGTCAAACCCAATTACCAAGCCCAAATAAGGAATCACCCTTAAGTGCCATAAAATCAATTTCAAGCCCATAAGGCCCAATAAACATAAAAGCCCATTAATTAAATTTTAATATTCCAAATTTTAAAAATTCAATTAATTAAAGTGTAATTGCATGATTAATTCATTAAACCAAATATTCAAAAACACCAATTTAATTCATTAATCATCAATTGTTCAAAACACTTGTCTAACATTTATTTGAACAAAAATCAAGTCCTTAACATGTCATGTTGTATTCGGCCAAGAAAGATTTTTGCGGTTCGATTTGTTTTTCAATCCAATTGAATCACTAATCTATTAGCCTTATTGATTTTAAGTCATCTAATGAACTTGAAAGCAAAAATTCAATAAAGTAAAAAACCTCCTTTTCGGTCAAGCATCAATTTAGGGAAAAAATCATCCAATGCATTTTTCTCAAAATTGATCATGTATTACATCAAATATCATACATTTAATCATGCTTAAGTTATATAATAAACTTGTGCATGAAGAATTCCCAATCAATAATGACCTACACATTCGGCCAAGGCATCAATTTTGGGGAAAAAAAATCCAATACAATTTTCTCAAAATTGATCATGTAATACATCATATTACAAACATTTAAGCACACTCAAATCATCCAATGAACTTGTGCATGTAAAAATTCAACTTATGGAAGTACCTCACATTCGGCTAAAGCAACATTTTGGGGGAAAAATCATCCAATGCATTTTTCTCAAAATTGATCATGTATTATATCATATATTATACATGTAATCATGCTTAAGTCATCAAATAAGCTTGTGCATGAAAAATTTCAAACCAATGGAAGCACCTCCACATTCGGCCAAGACAACATTTTGGGGGAAAAATCATCCAATGCATTTTTCTTAAAATTGATCATGTAATATATCAAATAACATGCATATAAGCATACTTTAGCATCCAATTTCACAAGAACATGCTTCAATCAATTTTCCCCAAATTAACCCTAATGTATTTCATGCTTAAACATGGCTCAATGATACCATTGTTGGTTTCTATAATTAGTCCCAAAGAAAGATTAAGCCATAGAAATACAAGTAACATACATGCAAAGCTTGAAGGATGGCGGAATCATACTACTAAGCTTTGTGACGAAAAAGGTGAAGACAATCATTGAGTCTTCAAGGTGGAAGTTTCGGCCAAGGAAGAAGATGGAGAGAAGCTGCGATCTTCAAGTGTTCCAAGCTCCAAGGTTTTCCCTATCACCTCTTTTGATCCTTGCTTGTGCTAGCAAAAATGGAGAAAATAATTTTCTGCCATGGATGAAGCTCACGGCTTGCGTGAGAAGAGAAAGAGAGGGGAGTGAGAGTTTTTAATTTTTGTTCTCAAAAGGTTTCTAAAACCGTGAGAGACAAAATGAAAAGCAAAAAAATAATGATATCAAATACCAAAAATCAATTTTTTAATCAAAAACCCTTCAAAAACCGTGAAAGGTTTTCCCTCCAAAATGAAACCCATCATTTGCCATCATTACCATACTTTGAGAATAGAGATAATGTATCATCCCTTAAAGGTGACTAGATACATCCATCATCTATTCGTATTAAGTAATGAGATACCGCGATGCGATTTGCGGATACCACTCGATTCAAAATACGAATGTGTCCGCAAACACTTTCGGGCTCGGTTTCGCTAATTCCGAATTAACAAATTCTGTCGCGACGTGAATTAAATAATTACGCCTTGCGGAATTACTATTCAGTTCGCTAATGAATTAATTCTAAATTAATTCATTTGCCCGAATAAAATCCGATTTTAATTCCGCGTCGAAATCTAATTTCGTTTAATAATATATCGAATATATTATTTTACCGATTAATTCCAAATTAATCGATCTCTCTCTCTCTCCTAATAAGGCATTTTATCCAAGATAAAAGTTTCTCCGTAATTAATCCAAGATTAATAAAGTTCGAATCAAACATCATAGGTGAATCTTCAGGAAGCGACCCAAGAGATCTCCGGATATGTTGGCAGTAAATACGGTCGTTGGATAATCCAAACACGTACGCACCTCGTACTACGTTTTTACCGATTTACAAGACAAGGTTGGCTTCTAGCAAAGCGCCATGCCTACCCAATTCTCCAGAAATATTCTTACTGGAATATTAGATCTATATCAAGCGTAGTATACCGTAGTATCGCGTACATCGATCCAGTATCGAACGATCACATGTTAGGCCTGGGGCTGGAAGTGTGTCTGCCCCGTACGAAACATATATCGGACATCAAACAACTAGTCTCTTTAAATCGGACAATCCTGACCTGGTCATATTGTCCCGACGGTTGAACCTTTTATATAGTACTAGTTCTGTGTCCTGCGCGATCATCAACTCCATATGTCTGAAGTGATACTTCCATCTTGACATCACGCCCACTACACTACGATTCCTGATAAACCCAGAAGTGGTGAACACAGAACCGGTTAAAGTCCCCAACCACCAAAACCAAAGTTTACCGATTGTCGCAAGTACTAGCGATGCAAG
>SKCR01004221.1:0-14015 GCA_019454045.1 Zanthoxylum bungeanum | reverse complement strand
AGCAAGCATAAGGTTCCTGGAGCTGACGTTTTGATGTGATCATAATGGTTTATGATTTAATTCAAAACGAAAATAATTCTGTGTATATAAGGAGGTTAGTGGGAGCGCACTGACAATGAATGTCCTGAATAAAATAATGATAATATATGTCATTTCTTGGAAATGATATTCCCATAAAATAATCGGCGAAAGCTTGGCTTTCGAAATAATTCTCCGTAGAATTCTTAGGAGTAACAACCTTTATTCTAGGAATAAAGATCTATTGGAATAGATTTAAAGTTGTTAACACTCTCTGAGAAATTGTACATTTAAAATGTACGTGACCTGGTGTCTCATATGATTTGAGCATATGGAGACACAATCAGACCAATCCGAATGATAGTCACTGGATTGAAGCTAAGAACATCTGTTAGTATCTTAGAGAACTAAGGATGCTGTCTTAGTCTATGGAGAAGGAGAACTTGAAGTGACTGGGATCGCTGTAGCAAGTTTCCAAACCGACAAAGACGACTATAAGTCGCAACCGGTACTATAAAGTTTGAATAACGGAACAGTGAGCTGGAAATCTTCCAAGCAGATACTGTTACCGAATAAACAACAAATGCGGATTATTGCTGCAGCTGAGGCAGCAATAGAAGCCATTTGGGTCGATAATAAATCTAATTAGATTAGATATATTTCTGTTAGCGGCTGAGCTATGCGTCAGCACAGGCTAAAGAATTAATGGTCTCATCAACGATCCAGATATATACTTTGATACTCATCTGATTCGTTCGGATCATACATCGTAGCGATGTGATGATCGAATAAATTGAATCAGACGATAATCATGCAAATCCGCTGACGAAAGCTTTTCTCAGCAATTTGAGCCAACCGTACATAGTTCGGGTGTTAGACACACGAGTGACTGGCTATAGGCCAAGTGGGAGATTGTTGGATAATATGACCCATAGCGTCACTATTTGTACAGATCATGGTGTTGTTGTACAAATTAACTATGTGACAAAGGAGATTGCTCTCTTATCATTTGTGATTAGATCACCTTAGATGTATAAATGATGAGAGGTCCCTATGATTTGTTCCTGGACGAGAATGATATGAGACAGTATCAGTCCACGTAGGATAAATCATTAAATATCCCTAGTCAGAGTATTATCGAGATTGGACATCGATAAATACGTAAAAGACTAGTATTGTACTTGTGCGCGTTGTGTGGGCACAACGGCATAGTTCTCATATATTGGGTATTGGATACTCATGCAAGTGTAATAGGAGGTTGTGTTTCACCGATGGTACGGGAAACAGCTTCGCTCTGGATAGACCCCCTCGGAATCCCATTGGTAGTATGACTGTGTGTCTATGGGAGTCCGACATCAGGGTAGGTATATTTGGTCTTAACCTGAGACTTGCACCGCTAATACTTACGACAATCAATATACTTTGGTTGAGGTCGTCCAGGGCTTTAACCGGTTCTGTGTACGCCAATACTGGGTATTTGAGAATCGTAGAGTATTGGGTGTGATGTCAAGACGGAAGTATCACTCCAGTCATATGGGAGATGATGTCACGTAGGATACGGTATTAGTGCTCTTAAGTGCTGCGCGGCCATTGGGATATTATGACTAGGTCATGTATCTGATTATAGAGACTAGTTACCAGACATCCGATATGTGTTTCGTACGGGGCAGACACAACTCCAGCCCCAGGCCTAGCACGTGACCATCTGATACTAGATCGAAATACGCAATACTACGTATACTACGCCTGATATAGATCGCTTATTCCTGTAAGCATGTTTCCGGAGAATTGGGTAGGCATGGCGCCTTGCTAGAGGCCAACCTTGTCTTGTAAATCGGTATAAACGTAGTACGAGGTACTTACGTATTCGGATAGTCCGACGACCGTATTTACTGCCAACATATCCGGGGATCTCATGGGTCGCTTCCCAATGATACACCGATGACGTATGACTCGCATTATATATTAATCTGGGATTAATTAGAAGAGAGAGAGAATTAATCTGGGATTAATTACAGAGATGTTTTATCTAGGATAAAATATCAACTTAAAGAGAGAACGATTAATTTAGAATTAATCGATAAATAATATATTCGATATATTAAACGAAATTGGATTTCGATTAGGAATTAAAATTAGATTTTAATTCGGGCACTTGAATTAATTTAGAATTAATTCTCGAGCGACGTGATTAGTAAATTGGATTTATTAACGAGGCATCGAAAAATCGTTAATTTAAATTATCGAAACCGAGCTCGGAATGTGTTTGCGAAGTTACGTCGATTTTGAATCACGTTCCGCAAGTCGCATCGCAAATCATATCGCAAGTCATAAAAGTCAAATCACTTTTTGGAAAAGTAACTTTGACTCTTTGACTTTGACCTTGGAAATTTTGGAGGGAAATTTTGGGGGGAAAAGACTTTTGACTTTTTGGAAAAGTGAAAGCCTTTTCCTTTTCACCTTTTTACCAAGGGTAAAATGATATAATAAACATTATTACATTTGTTTTATTTCTTTTTGGAAAAGAAAATAAACGGTAAAACATTTTAGTAATTTTGGAAAATATATAAGTAAAGTGTTGGACACCTTTTCCCTTAACCTAATTGATTTTCTCCATCTCTCTTCCCTCTCCAAGTTCACGCCCAAGGGGCTGTGAACTGCCTTGGTTGGCCGAAAATGGTGAGCCATTTTTGAGTGATTTTGTTGCAAAATACTTGAGAGCTAGCACTCCAAGAGTTATACGAAGGTGTTAGGGAAACTCACCCACGAGCCGGGAATCAAACGACGAAGATTCGGAGCTCAAATTCATGAAGCAAATTCTGAAAAACCAAGACAGTGGACTGCACACTGCAGTTGCATTTTTGGAGGCAAAATGAGTTTTATTTGTTGCCGATTCGTCTCAACCGATCAATGTAAGTATTCCGAAACTTCTTTGATATGTATTTCACACATCTTCATGCTTGTTTGATGATCTTGGGACCTAGAATAAAACCAACAACTTCGGGCCTACGTAATTGATTTTGAGGGTAGCTGAGACCAGTATTTACCACTTATAGAATTTACTTATAATAATAGTTATCAAGCAAGCATTCAAATGGTACCATTCGAAGCTTTGTATGGACGGAAGTGCAGATCTCCAGTGGGATGGTTTGACGTCGGGGAGCAAAAGTTATTGGGACCGGATTTGGTACAAGATATCGTGGAGAAAGTAAAGCAAATCAGGGAAAGGTTGAGTACGGCTCAGAGTCACCAAAAGAGTTTTGCAGATCACCGGATGAAGGTTTTGGAGTTTCAGATGGGGGATTTTGTGTTTCTCAAGGTATCTCCTTTCAAGGGAGTCATGAGATTTGGTAAAAAAGGTTTAACTCAGCCCTAGATTTATCGGGCCATTTCAGATACTTCGGACAGTTGGAGGAAGGGCATATGAACTGGCGCTTCCACCCAACATGGACATGATACATCCGGTTTTTCATGTATCTATGTTACGGAGGTATTTGCGTGACGAATCTCATGTGTTGGAGCCTCAGACGGTTGATATCCATCAAGACTTATCTTATCTGGAACAACCAGTAGCTATTGTAGGAAGAGATACAAGGAAGCTACGATCTCAATGGGTTCCTTCGGTAAAGGTGATTTGGCAACATCATAAGGAACAATAGGCTACTTGGGAACCAGAAGAAGCCATGAGAAAGTAATATCCCCGACTCTTCGTGGATGAAGGTACACACTATATCTTTTAAACATTTCGATTCGAGGACAAATCATTTTAAGGGGGGAGAATTTGTAACGACCCCAAATATTTTGTTCGGCTAGTGATGCTTGGGATTTTCTTTTCCGGGCTAGTAAATATTTTCCGGGATCGACTTAAGACAATGATCAAATACTTGAATTTTAGCCCAACTTTCCTTATCTCTTCCAAAGGCCCAAAAACAAATTTAAAAGAAATGAAGATAGAAGCCCAAAGGACCAAAACAAAACAACAACCAATTTAACTAGATTTTTCTAGAAAATGACCAAGTAAATAAAAAATGGGGGGAAAGCTCTCATTTCTTGTCATTGCCGTGAGTTTCAAAGAAGGAATGAGAGAAAGCTTGCAAACTTTTCTTGCTAAAATCTTGAAGCTAAGCAAGGTAGTCCATTCAAATTATACCCTAAAAGAAGATAAAGGAGATCTATAATTTTTTGTTAAGGTAGAAATGAGTTGAAATAAGGTAAGGTTACTTGACCCAAATTTTTGTATTTTGAATTTTGATAGTTGGTTGAGTGAAGTGTGTTGTTGACTCAATGATAATATAGTTTGGGTGATTTTTGTGTGAACGAATTGATGTATGGGAAATGTTTCATGTGTTGTTTTTATTGAAGTAATAGGATGGAATGATAGAATTTTTGGTGAATATGAGAGGTTGAGAGTGTCATTTGATGGTTAGGATGTGTTAAAGATATAGTATTTGTTGAAGTTCTACTGTCTCGAGGATCGAATAATAAGTATAAAACACATGTGAACACAATCAACGAAGTTGCGGAATACTTACATCGAGCGGTTGAGCGATGAGGTGGACAACAAAAATTCTTTTTCTGCCCTTTGAGAAGCTCGGCAGTGGCAGATTTTTCAATCCTCAAAATTCGGCTTTGGTGATCTCCATTGATGGTGATTCCAAGCTAATGAAGTGAGTTCCCTATCACCTTTGTATGGCTCCTATGTGTGCTAGCACTTGATGATTTTGCCACAAAATCATCATCTTGTTCCTCCTCCATATCTCGGTTTTAGGCAGAAAACAGAAGGGAAACAGAAGGTCCAAGACCGTGTGAGAGAGAAGAGATTTTTGGCTCCAAAAACGTGAGCTATTAGAAAGAGAGAGAATGAAAAATGTGTATTAGATGATTAATTTCCAAAATCAATTAACAATATACCATTTTTCATTTTCAAAAAGTCAAAGGCAAAAGACATTTAATGCCTTCCAACTACCACCATCAATCAATCAATCAAATTGTCACATCACTCAAAGTGACATGTGATTTGACGCTTGATGTGACTAGTGATTTGACGCTTGATGTGACTTGTGTGTCGCACTCGAATTTGAAATGCGAATGCGCTCGCAAACACTCCCGGGCTCGGGTTTGCTAATTCTAAATTACGAATTTTTCGTTGCGACGCAATTAAATGATTATGCCTAGCGAAATCACTATTCACGTCGCTAACGAATTAATTCTAAATTAATTCGTTCGCCATAATTAAAATCTAATTTCAATTCCACGTCGAAATCCAATTTCGTATAATATATCGAATATATTATTTTATCGATTAATTCCAAATTAATCGTTATCTCTCTTTAAAGGATATTTTATCTCAGATAAAATATCTCTGCAATTAATCCAGATTAATTTTCTCTCTCATCTAATTAATCACAGATTAATTAAAGTGCGATTCATACGTCATCGGTGAATCTTCAGGAAGCGACCCATGAGATCCCCGGATATATTGGCAGTAAATCTGGTCGTCGGACTATCCGAACACGTAAGTACCTAGTACTATATTTTTACCGATTTACAGATAAGGTTGGCTTCTAGCAAAGCGCCATGCCTACCCAATTCTCCAGAAATATCCTTACAGGAATAAGTGATCTATATTAGGCGTAGTATAAGTAGTATTGCGTATTTCAATCCAGTATCGGATGATCACATGCAAGGCCTGAGGTTGGTACAGTGTTTGCCCCGTACGAAGCATATATCGGATCACAAGTAACTAGTCTCTTTATTATCGGATAATCATGACCAAGTCATATTATCCTGATGGTTGCAACCCTTAAAAGAACCAGTTCTGTATCCATGCGCGATCATCATCTCCATATGACTGGAGTGATACTTCCGTCTTGACATCACACCCAACACACTACGATTCTCAATATACCCAGCAGAGGCGTACAAAGAACCTGTTAAAGCCCTGGACAACCAAAACCAAAGTATATTGATTGTCACAAGTATTAGCGGTGCAAGTCTCAGGTTAAGACCAAATACACATACCCTGAATTCGGACTTCCATAGACACATAGTCATACTACCAATGGAATTCTGAGGGGTCTATCCAGAGCGAAGCTATTTCCCGTACCATCGGTAAACACAACCTCCTATTACACTTGCATGAGTATCCTATACCCAAATATATGAGAACTATGTTGTTATGCCCTCACAACGCGCACAAGTGTAATACTAGTCTTTTACGCATTATCGATGTCCAATCTCGATAATATTCTGACTAGGGATATTTAATGATTTATCCTTCGTGGATTGATACTGTCTCATATCATCTCAATCCAGGAACAAATCATAAGGACCTCATATCATTTATACATCTTGGTGATCTAATCACAAATGATAAGAGAGCAATCTCCTTTGTCACATAGTTAATTTGTACAACAACACCATGATCTATACAAATAGTGACCCTATGGGTCATAATTGTCCAACAATCTCCCACTTGGCCTATAGCCAGTCACTCGAGTGTCTGACACCCTATCTATGTACGGTTGGCTCAAACTGCTGAGAAAAGTCTTTCATCAGCGGATTTGCATGATTATCATCTGATGCGATTTATTCGATCATCACATTTCCACGATGTATGATCCGAACGAATCAGATGAATAGTCGAAGTATATATCTGGATCGTTGATGAGACCATTAATTTTTTAGCCTGCACTGAAGCCTAGCTCAGCTGCTAACAGAACTATATCTAATCTAATTAGATTATTATTGACCCAGATGGCTTCTATTGCTGCCTCAGCTACAGCAATAACTCGCATTTGTTGTTTATTCGGTAACAGTATCTTGCTTGGAAGATACCCAGCTCACTGTTACGTTATTCAAACTGTATAGTACCATTTATTATCGGTTAGGAAACTTGCAACAGTGATCCCAGTCACTTCAAGTTCTCCTTCTCCATAGTCTAAGACAACATCCCTAGTTCATCTAAGATACTTAAGGATGTCCTTAACACCAATCCAATGATTATCACTTGGATTGGCCCGATTGTGACTCCATATGCTCAAAGCGTATGAGACCCTAGTTTATTTATTTCAATGTATGAGTTCTCGGAGAGTATTAACAACTTTAAATCTATCCCAGTAGATCTTTATTCCTAGAATAAAGGTTGTTTCTCCCAAGAATTCTATATAGAATTTTCACGAAAGCCAAGCTTTCACCGATTGTATTTGGGAATATCATTTCCAAGAAATGATATATATTATCATTATTTATAGGACAGTCACTTTCAGTGCGCTCCCACTAACCTCCTTATATACACAAGAATCATTTTCGTTTTAAATTAAATCATTTACTATTATGATTACATCAAAACGATAGTTCAAAGAACTCAATGCTTGCTTCAATCCAACCATGGATCGAATAACCTGCAAACCTTGTTTGCTTGTTTTGGTACGACAAAATCGTCAGGATGTTGTAAACATCCTCCAAAAGGTTTCCGTTTAAGGAAAGCGATGTTCCCGTTCAGCTGTCATATTTCATAAATGAAACATGCAGCTGCAGCAAGCATTATCCAAATGGATTTACCGTGGCAACATGTAAAAGATTTCGTTGTAATCAACACAATGTTGATAACGATACATTTTCGCTACAAGCCTAGCTTTGTACGTTGGTATGTTGCCATCCATGTATGTCTTCCTTGAAGACTTATATAGTACGAATAGACACAATGCCTTGTGGTACAACAACTAGTGTCTAAACTTGGTTGATATACATGGGATCCATTTCGGATTCATGGCACTTTGCCATAATTAGGGAGTCGATACCTTGTATCACTTCCTCATACGTAGTCAGTTCGTATTCCTCAATAAGATTGACATCTTTATGAGGTGAGATCAGAAACCCATAACCCAGGTTATTTTCTGACTCTCTCCGACTTACATGGTTCTTGTGTATTCGAAGATTATGGTATAGTTTCATCCTTGATGAACTATTCGTGTTCCATTAAGGACTCGGTGCCTGGAATAATATTACTCTGATTTTCATCGAGTTTTACTTTCCTCCCACTTACCACTGCATATAGGTATTCCTCTTAGGAAACCCGCTTGGCGAGCAACAATTAAATTGTTCTCTTGTGAGTTGTATAAGTACTATACTTTGGTTTCCCTAGGATAACCTACAATTAGACACTTATCCAATTTGGGTTTTAGTTTGGTATCATCCAAACATATGCCTAGCATACCTAAATAATCAGGAATGAGAAACCTGGTTTCTTTCCTGTTCATATCTAATATGAAGTCTGTCAAACAGATTTTTATGGAACCTTATTCAAAATAAGTTATGCACTGTTTATGCGTATCCGTTGAAGGAAATGGTAGCTTAGAGTGACTCATGAATAACCTTATCATGTCCAACATAATTCGGTTTCTCAGTTCGGACACACCGTCAGATTGACGTGTTCCGGAAAGAGTCCTCATGGAAAGAATAATATACTCTTTCAAGTATATGACAATCTTATTGCTTAAGTATTTTCATCATGGTCTAACCGTGATGGTTTAATACTTTAGCCGATCTGTTTATCTATTTCATGTCGAAACTTTAAAAGTTTCTGATTTAGGTTTAAAAAGAAACACATAACCATAACGGGATGCCACATCCGTAAAGGTCACGAAACATTCATATCCACATCTAGCCTAGATAGACAGGGGCCCACTTGCTCCATTATGAACTAGGGCTAACAGATCAGTGGCACTTTGCCTAATAAACTAGATTCGTAGACTTTATTTGATTAGAATCAAATTAGTCCTAGTACCCCTCTTCGAAAGTGTGGATATACGAGTCTTGTTTAAATTGTGTCCCAGAAAACAATGCCACAATATGTTTCATCTGATCAAATCCGTTTGAGCTATTAGTTTGTCATGTCATATGTTTGAGATTTATTTATATTCAAAATATAAATACTGTTATTCACATCTAATGTGTTTATCTCAATATCATCTTTATATAATGAAACACTTTAGTGTCCTAAAATATAAAGTATACCGCAACGGGTTAAACCCTGATACAGAGATAATGTTTATAGTCAAACTAGTTACATTTTAACAGTTTCCTAATTTAGGTACACACCCGAAGGGTAGTTCCTAAACTTAGGTATCTTTGGTTAAAACAGTGACTTTCGTCCCATTTCCTATTCGCAGATTAATCTCAATCTGAAGTCAGTATCCTGCTCATAGCAGATTCTGCACATCAGTACATATTTATGTACCATACTAAGTATTTAAAATCCAATTTTAATACTAGTAGTGAACATATTATGACAAACATATATGAAGTCAGAGCCTTGGCCGTCTTCAATTCCTTCATGTCTGCTTTGTCCAAATGGCAATCACGCTTCCATGATCCCGTTTGCCACAATTTAGGCAGACATTTTGGGATATGTCATTTATCTTCCTAGAAGATTATAATGATTTTGCCTTTGCCGAATTCCACATTCTAGAAGCCTTTGGCCAAGCCTCGGGTTTCTAGAATATTGAAGTAAGGTATGTCTTACGCTCCTTGCCTAATTGCAAACTTTGGCTTTGTCTCCTTGAGAATGGCCATTAACTCTCCAAGAGTTTACTATTGCAATTTAGTACTTCAAAATCTAAATATAGATTTATGAAGATCCTTCAATTTCTTCATCATACTTTAAAGATCTAGTCCTTAGTTCTGATTTCGAAATTAAGGAGTCTATTTGGCAAGCATAACGGATTAAGCACTAAAGTTATCATCACATGAATATTGCAAAAATCATGTTCCACTTATTTGCTTAACTCTGGTCTTAGGCCTAATATGTTATTTTATCAAATAAAGTAACTTATTAGTTTCCAGGACCATCCTGAAATTTATTCCCAATTTGAAAATTAAACCATTTAAATTCATTTTCCCTAGGATTATGTTTTAAATGATAATCTTTCAATTTTATCTTGATTCTAATAGTCCAACTATTTAATCAACGATATCGGTACTAATCATTATAATGATTACTATAATCCAATTATATAATCAACTATAAATGAATGTTTGAATATAGTCCAACTATTAATTAAAACAACAATTTAAATATTAGTCCAACTAACATTTAATATATTTGATGAATGATATTTGTTTGAGCGCGTATGGAAAGTAATTAAACGAATATTGCAAATTCAATTCTTGTCTCCCACTATTTTTCGGCGAGCCTCTAACCCTCTGTCGAGTACTCGGGAAATCGTGTTTCCTAGCGGGCTAGGATCCCGTTAAATATCACACAATCTTGACTTTGGCCAACAAATTGTATGATAATTAACTAGGTAGATCTCTAAGATCAATTGGATCCATCCAATTCCTAGATCCAGTAGGGGGACATCCAAGTTCGAAACATATATCTTATATATGCCAATACATCCAATGTATTACCTAACCTTTTTCCTCTGAATCAACTAAGCCTTGGCGTTGGTACAACAAACTTAGTGATCCCAGTTAAGCGCGACTCATTGACCATGGAAAGCTTCGTAATCAATGTCGATGGACAAGAAGTGGTCTTGACTTTGGCCAACAAACCACAACTTGGACAAGACATCAATATGGAACAAAGCTCTCGTGATTCAAACAAATCCTCGACGGACAAAGGTCTTGACTTTGGCCAACAAGCCAATGCCAGTCTCGGATCTTGAGTGAGAATCACTCAATGGAAGGAAAAACGCTTAATATTTGTGAGGGTTTTTTTTCACGTGCAAATTGGCAACCAATTTATTATCTTTGTTAATGTATCATCATCATACACCCTTAAACATGCATTCTCAATGCATAATAAACCGCGTATAATAAAATAATAATGATATGCGGATGGATACTTTACACATTGATCCTAGATCAAATCTCTCTCTTTCCTCTCTCCTGCTAGCACAAGTATTTACTTCTACCCGTTACACTACACTTCTAAAGAAACCTCATTTATATTGAGGGGAATAGGTGAGAAGAGAAATACAAAGAGTATGGAGGTAATAGGCTGGACACGCAGGTCAATTAATAAATTCTAAATTTATTACAAAATTTCTAAAATTTCCCCTCCCATCTAATATCCATCCGATATACATTATTCATGCATTGTAACCATGTATTCACACAAGCATGTTATCAATCAATCTAATCCAATTAATTAATCTGATAATGAATGACCATCCAATGTTCAAACAACGATTTGATTTTACGCGAGTCAAACTCGTTTTGCGAATAAGTACTTAAAGTACGTATTCTTGAATTAAATTAAACTACAACATTAAATCAAATTTAATTTGTATTTAATACTAATTTGCTTTTTAATTCCGAATTAAATATTACACTTTATTAATAAACCTTTACGACTTAAATTCCAAATTTAATCGTGTTGGATAATATGACCCATAGCGTCACTATTTGCACAGATCATTGTGTTGTTGTAGCAAATTAACTATGTAACAAGGAAATTGCACTCTCGTCATTTTGTGATTAGATCACCTTAGATATATAAATGAAGAGAGGTCCCTATGATTAGTTCCTGGATTGAGATGATATGAGACAGTATCAGTCCACGAAGGATTAATCATTAAATATCCCTAGCCGTAGTATTATCGAGACTGGACATCGATAATGCGGAATAGGCTAGTATTGCACTTGTACGCATTGTGAGGGCACAACGGCATAGTTCTCATATATATAAGTATTGGATACTTGTGCAAGTGCGATAGGAGGTCGTGTTTCACCGATGGTAGGGGAAATAGCTTCGCTCTGGATAGACCCTTCGGAATCCCATTGGTATTATGACTAGGTGTCTATGGGAGGCCGAAATCAAGGTAGGTGTGTATAGTCTTAACCTGAGACTTACATCGCTAATACTTACGACAATCGGTAAGCTTTGGTTTTGGTGGTTGGGGGATCTTAACTGGTTCTGTGTTCACCTCTTCTGGGTTTATCAGGAATCGTAGTGTATTGGATGTGATGTCAAGACAGAAGTGTCACTCCAGTCATAGTGGAGATGATGTCACGCAGGATACGGTACTAGTGCTCTTGAGTGTTGCGCAACCAATCGAGATATTGTGACCAGGTCATGTATATCCGATTATAGAGACTATGTTACCAGACATCCGACATGTGCTTCGGACGGGGCAGACACTTATCCAGCCCCAGCCCTAACACGTGACTATCCGATACTGGGCCAATATACACAATACTACGGTATACTACGCTTGATACAGATCTATATATTCCTGTAAGAATATTTCTAGAGAATTGGGTAGGCATGGCGCTTTGCTAGAAGCCAACCTTGTCTTGTAAATCGATATAAACGTAGTACGAGGTACTTACGTGTTCGGACAGTCCGACGATCGTATTTACTGCCAACATATCCGGAGATCTCATGGGTCGCTTCCTGAAGATTCACCGATGATGTATAACTCGCACTTAATTAATCAGGGATTAATTAGAAGAGAGAGATAGAATTAATCTGGGATTAATTCGATGAGAGAGAAAATTAATCTGGGATTAATTACGGAGATATTTTACCTCGGATAAAATATCGTTAAAGAGAGAGAACGATTAATTTGGAATTAATCGATAAAATTAATATATTCGATATATTAATCGAAATTGGATTTTGACGCGGAATTAAAATTAGATTTTAATTCGGGCGAACGAATTAATTTAGAATTAATTCGTTAGCGACGTGAATAGTGATTTCGCCAGGCGTAATCATTTAATTACGATGCGATGAAAATTCGTTAATTTGGAATTAGCGAACCCGAGCCCGAGAGTGATCGCCAGCGCATTCGCATTTCGAATTCGAGCGCGGCACGCGAGTCACATCAAGCGTCAAATCGTTTGTCACATCATGCGTCAAATCAATTGTCACTTTGAGTGATGTGACTTGACAACATGTCACTTTATTAAAGTGATGTGATGTGACTTAAAGTAAAAAGTAAAGGAGATGGAATATGAAAAGGTTTGGAATATATATATTATGTTTTATTTATTTTTGAAAATAAATGAATAATATATATTACTTTTTCTTTTCCCTTTTTACAACAATAATTCGGTCCTCTCTCTCTCCAACATGCAAAGGCATACAGTTTCTCTTTTCCCTCTCATTCTTCTCATCTTCTTCACGGCTTCACTGCCGATTTTCTTCTTGATTTTTCTGGTTTCACCGAATTTTTGAGAAGCAAATTGAAGAAGGCTTAGTGCTAGCACACCATGAGTGATACATAGGTGATAGGGAAGTGATTCCGTGAGCATGGAAGCTTGAAGCTTTGAGCTTCAATGGAGCTCATCAATGGCCGAACATGGAGGAAGCCGAACCAGTCCAAACCGAGCAGCCCACTGCCTTGGAGAGCTGTTGCCGTGAGCTTGGAGGAAGCAAAAACGCAACTTGTGTTCATTTCATCAAAACCGAAATTCAATGTGAGTATATTCCGCACCTCCTTTGATGTGTTCATATGCGGTTTTTATGCATGATTTGCTGATCTTGGGACTTGATTAAAACTCTCAATGGTATCATGAGCTTTTGATGCATGAAAACCGAATTAGGGTTCTTGAGCAAATTTGGGGCTTTTGATTTTAGCTTGATTCTGACAAATTGATTCTTTAAGAATGCTTATATTTGATTGAATTTGAGTTATATGTAATCATTTTGATGAAAATAATGGATTGATTTTCCCCAATTTGCTTAATGTTGGCCAAAACTTTAAATTGGGCAAAATCGATTTTGACTTTTTTTGGTTAAATTGATGTTTAAGCATGCTTGGATGATGTTTAATTGAGATTGTGCATGATCAATTTCAAGAAATTGGTTGGATTCAATTTTCCCCAAATTGAAGGCTTGGCCGAAAATTGCATAACCCTAATGTCTTGGTAATTTTGTTTTGTTTGATCATTGGATGACTTAAAACAATTGGGTAATGTTGTATTGAAGTTTAATTGGATTGAATTTTGATTTGGAACATTTTGCCCAAAATTAGTGGGTTGGC
>SKCR01004220.1:0-14031 GCA_019454045.1 Zanthoxylum bungeanum | reverse complement strand
CAGATCCTTAGTTGTCCAAACCAGCATGGTCATTACACATTGCAAACTTCAAAAGATATATTAAAACTGGAGTTAATAAACGTAGTTTACCTGTAATTAATAATACTGACTTTGGCATATGAGACTTGGTCACATTGGCGTTAAACGCCTTACCCAGTTGGTTAGGAATGGTTTGATACCAGATCTCACCATTGAATCCTATCCAACTTGTGAATCCTGTATTCAGGGTAAAATGACCAAGGCCCCATTTTCTGGTGTTGGACACCATGCCATTAACTTACTGGAACTCGTACATTCTGATGTATGTGGTCCACTAAGTCAAACTGCTCACAGTGGTTATTCGTACTCGTTACCTTTACCGATGATTTATCACGTACGGTTATGTGTATTTGATGCGACATAAATCGGAAACCTTTGAAAAGTTCAAAGAGTTCCGAAATGAAGTAGAAAAACAGACTGGTAAATATATTAAATGCCTTCGATCAGATCGAGGCGGCGAAAAACCCGGACGACCAAAACCAAATATAGATTGTCGCAAGTATTAGCGATGCAAGTCTCAAGTTAAGACCAAATACACCTACCCTGATTCGGATTCCCATAGACACATAGTCATACTACCAATGGGATTCGATGGGTCTATCCAGAGTGAAGTTGTTCCTACCATCGGTAACAGAACCTCCTATTACACTTGCATGAGTATCCAATACCCAAATATATGGAACTATGTCGTTACGCTTCCATAACATGCACAAGTGTAATACTAGCCTATTCTGCATTATCGATGTCCAGACTCGATAATACTACGACTAGGGATATTAATGATTAAACCTTACGTAGATTAATAATGTCTCATAGTTTATTAATCTGGTACTAATCATATTGACTTTTATCATTTATATATCCCGGAAATACAATTACAAATGATAAAAGAGCAATTTCCTTGTCACATAGTTAATTTGTACAACAACGCCATGTTCTGTACAAATAATGATGTTATGGGTCATAATTGTCCAACAATCTCCCACTTGGCCTATAGCCAATCACTCAAGTGTCTAACACCTGACTATGTACGGGTTGCTCAAATTTCTGATGAGAAACAGCTTTCGTCAGCGGATTTTCAAGGTTATCATCTGATGTAATTTATTCGATCATCACATCGCCACGATGTATGATCGAACGAATCAGATGAATTAGTCGAAGTACATACTTGGATCATTGATGAGACTGTGGTTCCTTAGCCTGTGCTGTAGCCTAACTCAGCTGCTAACAGAACTACTCCTAATCCAATTAGGATTATATAGATAAAAAATGCTTCTATTGTTGCCTCAGTTGCAACAATGTTCCACTTTTGTTATTTATTCGGCAACAGTATCTACTTGGATGATTTTCAACTCATTGTTCCGTTATTCAAACTAAATATGTACCTTATTGCGACTTACAGTCATTTTCATCGATTAGGAAACTTGCAACGATGAACCTAGTCATCTCAAGTTTTCCTTCTCCATAACTTAAGAAAGCATCATTAGTTCATCCAAGATACTTAAGGATGTTCTTAACATCAATCCAGTGACCATCACCTGGATCGTCCAGATTGTGACTCCAAATGCTCAAAGCATATGAGACACCAGGTCACGTACATATCAAAACGTACGAACATTGAGAGAGTTGTCAGCAGATTTCTAGATCTATCCCAGTAGATCTTTGTTGGGGTTGGTGCTCAGAGCGCCAATTCCCGGTTGTATTTCTGTTAAATACTTCTGTAAAACATTATTATTAGGAATAATATATACAGTTTCTATAATATAATCTATATTTCTATATGGTAAAGACGTAATGACCCTAGAATGATTAGTCATGATACAGCTGCAAAAGCGTCGCAACGGATATTGAGTTGTATCATGACGTTGTCATTCTCAGACAGTTCATGGTCAAGGTTTACACTACTTGGTCAGTATAGTAACCCGTTGAGACCGGTACATGTCGTATACTGGAATATATGATTCCAATGGTTCTCAATGAACCATTAGTCTTGGAGACTAGTATAGACGTGTAGGTGTTTATAGCGGATAAACACTGAATGACTCACCGAAGATTCTTAATGGATGGTACACCAGCGTCAATAAGAATCTTCTGGGGTTGAGTAGCACTTGTGATTCTTAGACTTGAGATGCCATTGTGGGCACATGAGACATCTTCTACACTTAGACGGCAGTCACGTCACCGATCTATTTAAATCAGACCTCCGCCTGTTCGTTGGGTATAGATAGATCCTCAGGGTGTCCTATGTGTATCAAGATAGGATCCGTCAGTTCTGTGTATCAGAGCATAGGTAGTCCATATGATTAGCATTAGATAAAAACCATGGGCCCGTGGTAAAGTTTAGAAGCTAGTTCTAAACATTCTTTTTGAGATTGCTAATGGAATAGTCGACTGGATAATCCCGATAGAGATTTGACGTTTACATCTATATCTCTGGGATTTATCCGGATACCTGTGACGGAGGAATTATACATTTGCCATGACCTCGACCTGTATGGTTCAGCTAGATTATCCGTGATCGTCATAATCTACGGGTGGATAGATTATGGACACGAAATTTGATTTCGTGACGGATATACCTGAATCTAGAGAGTCTCAATAATGAAACATACTCGTAGAGCACTAAAGCAACTTAATAAATAATATTGATTATTTATAAAGTCGTTTAAAGGTTAAACGCAAGATACGTGCTAAAAGGACTAGATAGTCATTTGCCTAATTATTGTGTATTTACATTTAATACTTGATTAATTTAAATACACATTAATTAATAGTCAAAATGAGTTATTTGACTTATATCCTAAATGAATATGTTTTTTAATATTTAATGTAAATATTACATATATTTAATATATTTGTATTTGATTAATTAATTAATTATTTAATTGTTAAATGATTAAATTAATTAAAATATAAATATCTTACATTAGGATATATTAGTAAATGACATTAGTTGCAATTTTTGACTTAAATAAATATCCATAAAGTGTTTTAGATATTTGTCAAGTTGATTAAATGACTTTGAAATGAATTTGAAATGAAATTTTTTTGGTATATGCTTGTTGTTGTTAGTTTCGGCCAAGGCATTTCTTTCACAAGTATATTTGTTTTCATTTGCTTTTCATTTCATTAACCTAATACACTTTTTACAAAAGAGAGACACCATTGAAGAAACCAAAAGAAAGCTTGAGAAAGAAAGAAAACTTCAAAAGCTTGGAAATTTAGTAAGTTTTTCAAACTTGCTATTAGTAAGGAATATGTTCCTTAGGTTCTAGGCTTTAATATATGATATTCTTAGGATGTTTCTTCTTTGTTCCTTGTGGTTTTGATGATGGTAGTTTTGGAGAAGTGTGAAGCATGTGTAATGAAGGAAGTGTTGTGACTATTGTAGTTATAAACTTCTTTTAAGGTTTTTGAACCATGTTGCTAATCTAGAGTTATTGACCCACTCTTAAATGACCTAGATTTGATCTTGAGTTGTTTCATTGTGTTGAGACTGGATTGGATGGAAGAATGATGATTGAAGTAATTGATTTAATGTATTTGGTCTAATTTGTCCAATTTGAGGAAATTGAAAAATTAGGGTTCTTAACTAATTCCAAATTAGGGTTCTTGAGTTGTTTCATATATGTTGTGTATTTGTGTGTGTATATGATGCATATAAAGTTTCATGTTCATTGGAATACATTTAGATGTGTTTTGAGACATGAAATGACAAAGTGCACAAATGTGCTCCAATGAGGGGCTCTCGGCTTTGGTGATAGAATTTGGGGATTTTGGTTGCTTTGGTGTTTTGATGTTTTGAACATCATAAGTTCATCTTGGAAATGATTTAGAATCATTCAAAATTGATTAGATCAATTTCGGACTAAAATGGACAAAAATACAAAGCAAGGGTATTTCGGTAAATTCACCTAAAAATGTTTTATTGAATTTATTTTCATAATTTGATTATTGGAATGTTAAATAAATATGTTTATTTAATTAATCCGAGAAAAAGTTTTGAAATCTGAAAATCGGATTTTCACCGCTTCCGCTGTGTTACCGGATTCACCCCCTAATTACCCCTACAATCTTTATTCATAGAATAAAGCCTGCTTCTCCCAGGTATATCATGAAGAATTTTTCATGAAAGCCAAGCTTTCATCAATTTTATTATGGGAATGTTATTTCTAAGAATCAATACATCATCAATTATAGGACATTCATTGTCAGTGCGCTCCTACTAACCTTCTTATATACACAAGAATTATATTCGTTTTGAATGAAATCATATACCATTATGATCTTATCAAAACGTTGGTTCCAAGAACACAATGCTTGCTTCAATCCATAAATGGATCGATTTAACTTGCAAACCTTGTTTGCATGTTTTGGCACAACAAAACCGTCAGGATATTGTAAACATCCTCCAAAAGGTTTTTGTTAAGGAAAGCGGTTTTGACGTCCATATGCCATATTTCATAAACAAAATATGCAACACTAGCAAGCATTATCCAAATGGATTTAATCATGGCAACATGTGAAAAAATTTCATCGTAGTCGACACTATGTCGTTGACGATACCCTTTCTGTATAAGCCTAGCTGTGTACATTTGTATGTTGCCATCCATGTATTTCTTCCTTGAAGACTCATATAGTACCAATATGCATAATGCCTTCCGGTACATCAACCAATGTCCAAACTTAGTTGGTATACATGGAATCCATTTCGGACTTCATGACACTTTTCCATAAAAAGATTCAATACCTTGTATCACTTCCTCATACGTAGCCGGTTCGTCTTCCTCAATAAGATTGACATCTATATGAGGTGAGATCAGAAACCCATACCTCCCAGGTTGTTTTCTGACTCTCTCCGACCTATGCGGTTCTTGTGTATTCGAAGATTATTGGTACAGTTTCATCCCTGATGAACTGTTGGTGTTCCGTGAGAACTCGATGCCTGGAACAGTATTACTCTGATTTTCATCGAGTTTTACTTTCCTCCCACTTACCACTGCATATAGGAATTCCTCTTAAGAAAGTCGCATGGAGAGCAACAATTACATTATTCTCTTGTGAGTTGTATAAGTACTATACTTTGGTTTCCCTATGACAACCTACAAATAGGCACTTATCTGATTTGGGTTCTAGTTTGGTACCATCCAAACATTTAGTGTATGCCCAACATTCCCAAATCTTCAGGAATGAGAAACCTGGTTTCTTTCCGTTTCATATATAATATGAAGTCTGTCTAACAGATTTTTCATGGAACCTTATTCAAAATAAGTATTGCACTGTTAAATGCGTATCCTCAGAAGGAAATTGGTAGCTTAGAGTGACTCATCATTAACCTTACTATGTCCAACAAGGTTCGATTTCTCCGTTCGGACACACCATCAAATTGAGGTGTCCCGGGAGGAGTCCACTGTGAAAGAATACCACACTCTTTCAAGTAATCTTGAAACTCATATGTTTAAGTATCTTACACTATGGTCTGACCGTAATGTTTTAATACTTTTACCGGTCTATTTTCTTACTTCGTGTCGAAACTCTTTGAATTACTCCAAAGTTTCTGACTTGTGTTTCATAAGATACACATAACCGTAACGTGATGCCACATCCGTAAAGGTTACTGTAGGACACAGAAGTCGGTGACGTTGTCCGGGCTCGTGGCCCGGTCGGGAGTACGGAGTAGCCCGCATGAGACTAAATCGGAGAAATAAAATGGAGTCGCCACCCAGTATGAACTGGGAAATGATTTAAGGCCGCACTCACCCCTCGCAAGGGAAGACCTCAAACTGTTGGGTTCGGAATGGTCCCTTACTTATGCCAATTGTAATGAAAAGATTAATGCAATAGTATAACCAAGTCTCATACAACACATACAAGATAATTTAAGCAAAATGCAAGTTTGCACACCCATAATCGTAAATAAAAAATGATGGCAAAATACATAATTCATGAACGTATTAAACAATAAAGTGCAATAATGTAACTAATAACAACTATAAAGGCATAATAATAAAAGCGAGTAATTAGGTGCATAATCCAAAGGAAATGACCAAAGAAGCAAACATGCATGAAATGTGATGAAAAGAAATTTGTTCACTGTATGTGCGTTCGTTTAGCGTTTGAAAACCCGTTCGAACGGTAAACAGAATGTTCACGTTCGTATAGCGTTCGGAAACGCGTTCGAACGGGATGAGACCTGATGCATGGTAAAACAGAATGCATGCGCGTTCGAACAACGTTCTAAAACACATTCGAACGGAAATGAGACAGAATGTTCGCATTCGTATAGCGTTCGAAAACACGTTCGAACCGATAAATGAATTTTCCGTCGCAACGCAATTAAATCTAATTTAATTAAATAATAATGCCTAGCAAAATTATTACGGAAGTCGCTTACGAATTAATCCCAAATTAATTCGTTCGCTCGATTTAAAGTCCAATTTAATTCTGCATTGAAATCTAATTTCAATTAATATATCCGATATATTATTTTAGCTCAAATAAATAAATTAAATAGTAAAATCAAATTTCACTATTAAATTTACTTTGTCTATTAATTCCAAATTAATCGCGCTCTCTCTTCTCGACGAATTTAATCCCAGATAAATTCTCGAAGCAATTAATCCCAGATTAATTCTTTCTTTTAATAATTAATTCCCAGATTAATTATTACCGTAATTAATCCTAGATTAATTTTCTCTCTCATAATTAATCCCAGATTAATTCTTGTTTGAGTGAAATGTCATCGGTGAATCTTTGGGAGGCGACCCAAGAGATCCATGGATATGTTGGTAGTAAATACGGTCATCGGACTATCCGAATATGTGCGTAACCGGTACCACATTCTCACCGATTTACAATACATGGTTGGCTTATAGCAAAGCATCGTGCCTACCCAATTCTCCAGAAATATTCTTTAAAGGAATATGTAATCTTTGTCAGGCGTAGTATATGTAGTATTGCGTATAACGATCCAGTATCGAATGTCACATGCTAGGCCTGAGGCTAGAAATTGTTGTCTCCCCGTACGAAGCATATATCGGATCTCTGGTAACTAGTCTCTATAATCGGATAATCATGACCTTGTCATATTATCCCGATAGCTGCAACATACAAGAGTACCAGTTCCGTATCCTGCGTGATCATCATCTCCATATGACTGAAGTGATACTTCCATATTGACATCACATCCAATACACTACGATTCTCAATATACCCAGAAGAGGCGTACACAGAACTTGTTAAAGCCCCGGACGACCAAAACCAAAGTATACTGATTATCGCAAGTATTAGCGATGCAAGTCTCAAGTTAAGACCAAATACACCTACCCTGATTCGGATTCCCATAGACACATAGTCATACTACCAATGGGATTCCGAGGGGTCTATCCAGAGCGAAGCTGTTTCCGTACCATCGGTAAACAGAACCTCCTATTACACTTGCATGAGTATCCAATACCCAAATATATGAGAACTATGCCGTTACGCTTCCATAACACGCACAAGTGTAATATTAGCCTATTCCGCATTATCGATGTCCAGTCTCGATAATACTACGACTAGGGATATTTAATGATTAAACCTTACGTGGATTAATAATGTCTCATATCTTATTAATCTGGTACTAATCATATGGACTTTTATCATTTATATATCCCGGTAATACAATTACAAATGATAAAAGAGCAATTTTCTTTGTCACATAGTTAATTTGTACAACAACGCCATGTTCTGTACAAATAGTGATGCTATGGGTCATAATTGTCCAACACAAATCTCTCTCACACCCAATAGTTTAGTTAAGTTAAGTCGGTTAGTCTTAGTATTAATAAGATAAATAATAAGTCCATGTGGGTACGATATACGATTTTTGTCACTGTATTACTTGAGTGATACGTGCGGTTGCGTGCTCAATTTATAAATCGCGATCGAGTTTTGGCACCGTGACTTATTTTATTTTTCTTTATTAATACTAGTGCAACACTCTACTTACTTAAGAAATGGGGTATCATTGGGCGATGAGAGAACTAAGAGCTTTAAGAGATTATGTTATACCTCATGTTGGTGAGATATAGTCTAATTTAGCGTATGCAATTTCTGAGACGAAATCACAAGTTGACTTACTTAGGAATTGAGCTGTGACCGGATATTTTTCACATAATGAGTTATTCAAGAATTTGGATTTGAGTTACGTTTGGTACTTTGAATGTTCTTTGATTTCATTGGTGGACATTCTTTAAGGATAATATTATATGCAACTACTAGGACTGTTTATTTATTGCTTTATTTTTGCATGATTGTATGTGAATGCTGATGAGCGGAAAATATGTCAATATTTACCGCCCCCTTTAACTTAATATTTTATTTAGTTTCTCTGGTTTGATGAACTTTTTGATGTGTTTTAGTTTATTTTGCAGATAAAATAATATCGGGTCTTAATGAAATCATTTAGGATGAAATATGGGTCAAATAAAGGCAATTATTGGACTTGATATTTTAATTTTGGAGATTGGAAACTTGAAAGGGCGTTTTGACGAAGTGCAGTTTTGGAAATTCCAGTTTTGTGAATCTGTCGTATATTGGGCATAACTTTTTACTCAGATATCGGATTGAGCTGATTCAAGTGCCAGATTAAAGAAGACTCAAAGTTCTACAACTTTGAAAGAGAAAATATTTTCGAATTCTGATGATTTCATGACCGAAATTGATGAACCATCCAGAAGTGTGTGGAGTGTAATTATTAAAAGTCATTATCAATCATTTTCAAAGCAAAATATTAATTAATTAATAATTAATAAAAATTATCAAATCAACACCAAACAAGATAAGAAATTAGTGGAGCAATTATGGATTTGGTGGAGTAATTAGTGGAGAAATTAATAATGGATTTGGTGGAGAATTTCATGGATGATTTGATGGTGGCAAAATTTTGCCTATAAATACCAAGCCATTTCATTTGTAAAATTCATACTTTCTTCTTTGAAATTCTTAATGAATAAATAAGAAGATTGTATCTAGTTTGTTTATTTTTAGTTTTCAGTAATTAATTTTCAGTTTCGCACTTTCTTTTCTTTACTTTTCAGTTTTTACTTTCCGCAATTTACTTTTAAGCACAATACTTTTCTTTCTTTAATTTTTCAGTTTTTACTTTTCAGTAATGAGGAGGTAATTTCCCAAGCTAGGATGAAAGGTAATTCTTTTACTATTACTATTTAGATTAATCTCCCTTAAAAATAATATATTCACTATTTAAAATACTGATTAATAAAGGATACTGCTATATTGGTCGGTTGGCAATTCAATTTAATCTGGTTTAAACCTGACTAATCAAGGATACCGCCAGATTGGTCGGTTGGTAAATTTATTTTGGTACCGCCTTTATGGCTGGATTATGGACAAATATTACCGCCTATATGGCTGGTTGGACTTAATTTGACTTAATCAGGATACCGCCAGATTGGTTGGTTGGTAAAATAATATCACAAGTTTATATATTATTTTATGGGAGATATCTAAATTAGTAGTAGTAAAAGTAATTCCTTTTACCTTAGCATTTTATTTTATTGTAATTTACTTTTCAGCTTTTACTTTACCGCAATTACTTTCAAGCATTTTCATTTTATGTCTTTTACTTTTAAGTTTTTATTAGCCCTAGTTATGTGTGGTAACTAAATTAGTTATTTGGGGTTGTGATGAAATCCAATATCACCGTTTTATAAGGGTTAGATTATAGCTTGGGTAATTAAAGATTTATTTATTGTGTCTTAAACTTAATGCTTTTTCATTAACTGGCCATTAATAAAATTGATCTGGTAAATCTAAAATGAACTAGACATAGGGATTTTAGGTTTCAGCCTTAGACTCAATAGCCCACGATCTTCCTTAAGGATAGATAACCCCTTAATAGATTTCCTTACAGGATAGGAATATACCTGTCGGGCGGGGGTAGCCATAATTGGAACTTAAACTTAATGAATCCAGATAATTTGGTTGACATAGACATATGGTTCAATGGGTTAAACTGGGTATTTGTGTCTGACCATCGACAGAGGCTTACACATAATTTAGTGTTCCAGGTTAATAAATCAATATATTACCCAACTTTAAGATAACCACTTCATCTTTAAAGATATTGGAAGAAATCACAACCCTAGATAGTTTTTAATATTGAATTTTCTTCAAACCTATTTTCGACAATTTTATTTACTTGCTTTTAAATTTAGAATCGTCACCATTTCAAATCAATCAATCAACTTGTTAGATATTAGTAATCATTTGACCTCATAAAATTAATAGTTTAGATATTAAGTCCTCGTGGGATCGATATTTTTATACTACTTGAACGATACGTGCGCTTGCGTTATACGTGTGTGTTTACGCGGTCAAGTTTTTGGCGCCGTTGCCGGGGACTTATATTTCTTGAGTTGTTAATTTTGAAGCTATCTAATTTACTTGTATCTAATTTTCTTTATCTGTAATTTTTACTTCTTTTATTTTTCAGGTGATTGAAAAATGGAACTTTATTGGGAGATTGAGAGATCACGAGCTTTACTAGAAAATACACCCCAAATTTGGGAGCAACAGTCCGATTTTCTGAGGCATGTTGTCCAGCCCAACAATTATCACTGGATGCCAGAACCAAGCAATACCACATTTGCTAAACAAAACGCAATGGGGAGATGTGACATTTGTAATGGTAACCACCCTAGAGATTATTGCAAATACAAATACCATCCAGGGTGGCAGAGCTATCAAGATCCTTCTTGTTATGACGAGCCATCACATTTCACAGAACCACATTTTCCATCTTATCCACCATCTACCTATGATCTTCATCAACAACCAGAACCATCAGAGGAAGATCAGTTGCTAAACATGCTCGAAGATATGTTCAAGAAACAAAAAGAAAAGTTAGATACAATGCTTGAAACAAGCCAGAAACAATTTGAAAGTATTCAGAGACAATCAGAATTCATTCAGAGGATGACAAATCAAATGAGACAATTCACAGAAAACCAGAACTACATACCTCAAGAACCAGTTTCAGATGACATAGATGAAGCCTTCGAGTACCAATCATTTCACAATGACACTTCAACAGAGGAGGAGGCTGAGCAGTATCAACAACCAGAGGTATCAGTTCAGGAGCCCGAACCGGCAAAGTCTCAATTTGACTTTTATTATTCAGATTCTGACGAGGATGAAGCTGATCTATTTGTACCAACTGCACCAACAACGGAGGATCAAACTTTCAATCCTCAAAATGAAGATCTTGGAGCATGCTTTACCTTGATGTTTGAAGAAGATCTATCTGAACCATCCATTCCAGTCGTATCAGAGGATGAAAACCTAATGTCAGAAACATCTTTGCATCCTCGGGTTGACAATTTTGAAGCATGTATTTCACAGATGACAGATGAAGAGATGAATACAAGAATTTTACAATACATCTGTGAAGAGAAGTGGAGCAAGAAACAAAGCAAATGGAGGAGCAAATGTCTGACCTTAATAAAGATCCAGAGCATTCAGGAGAAACATCGCTGTTTTAGGGAGTACAAATTAAAGATATCAACCAGAAGCTTGACAGAATGGAATTTCCATTCCAAGTCAAGCATCATAGGAGACCTCCTGATTTTCTTTCTTTCTTTGCAGGAACCACTGGAGTAACAAGGAGCAAAAAGGTGGCACGAGTACTGAATGAGACAAAACTCTTTTTGCCACTTTACCGTTGGAAGCAAAAGCAACGCTCACGGGATTGTCTTTAATCGGACCATCCAAAACGACATTGAAACCTCCTTAACAGATGAATTTCAGTCATGTCTGGCTGAAGACGAAAAATTTAGCGCTAGCAGGGAGGCAACCCATGCAATTTGTTGTAATTTGTTTTCATATTTTGTGTGAACTTTTTAATTTTGTGTGTTATTTTTGTAGGGAAAGGCACAACGAAGCATTTTAAGACAGAAGGAATTGTGTTTGGCAATCAAAGATGAGAAACAATTCATTAGCGATGGCTGAATAAGAATGAAATCTTGAGACACATCCTAATGAATTTATACTAAGCGAGTGGCGTATTGCGTACACAATTCCGTTGCCTTAATTATTGCTTTGATTCGCTTTTATATTGTAATTATCTTTATTTTCGTAGACAGGATCCAAACTTTTTGACCTTCCACGATCTCTTTTGTTGTTTAGCTAACAATCGTCCTTTGGAAGATATTAGTGCTATTATTACTCACCCTTTTTCAGGTACTATAAATTCAGCCCGTCATTTCACTTTTGAAGGCATCCAGAGTTGAAAAAGAAATACAAAAAAAAAAAAATATGGAAGCCACTTCAAGAAGACGAGTTGAAAACATCTGCGTGTTTTGCGGTAGTAGTGTTGGTACTAAGCCACAATACATAGAAGCAGCACATGAATTGGGTCGAGTCTTAGCTGCAAGGAATATGCACTTAATATATGGCGGAGGAAATCTTGGACTTATGGGGATCGTTTCAAAGGCTGTACAGGAAGGAGGCAGTCATGTTTTGGGAATCATCCCAAAACCTTTGGCAGAGGCAAATCTTATTGGTTCATCAAACGAAGAGGAACTGATCGTGCCAGATATGTCTGAACGACTGGTAGAAATGATTAACCGTGCTGATGCTTTTATCGCTTTGCCAGGTGGCTTGGGCACATTGGAGGAAATTTTTATAGTTCTATCTTGGGCGAACCTGAACATACACCAAAAACCGCTTGGACTGCTTAACGTTGATGGATTTTATGATTTTCTTTGTGTGTTTCTTGATGATGCTCGGAGAAATGGGTTCGTGTCAAAACCTATGAAAGAACTCCTCTTCACTGCCAGAACTGCTCCGGATCTAATAGACCAACTCATAGCCTATGAACCACAAGTTGACTCTATCATTTCAAAGATAAATTGGTCTGTGGACGATCGTGGTAAGAGGCGTCGGGTTAATCTGGATCTTAACCTTTAATTTCCTGTAGAATTTCTGCTAACCAGGTATTATCTTCTAAACTCTTCTTCTACTGTTTAAGACATTGGGGACAATGTCTCATTTAGGTTTGGGGGAGGGAATTAGTTGATCAGTACCTTGTTTTTTTTTTTTTGTGTCATTTTTATTTTTTAGTCCAAAATTTTTCGAAAAATACAAAAAAATTTGAAAAATTTTCAAAAATTACAAAAATATTTTGCGTTTTTGTGTTTTTTATTTTTGACTAAAAAGGTGAAATTGCTAAAAGATAGCTGAGTAAGGAGTTTCCACTCCTGATACGTATCTCAAACCTATTTTGAAAAACAAGTTAATTTTTGTTTATTTCATTTTAAATTATTTAATTTGTGAATTCTCCATAAAACTGACTAAAATGAATCTTTATATGCTCAGTTGACAGATATTATCAATATACATAGTAACATACGGTCGTGAGCTAAAATTGAAAAGTTTGTAATATTCAGTGCTCTAGTTTAATTGGAGAAAGCATCTCAAAAAAAGCAATGGAGTAAAAAAAAATATATATAATATCTGAAGTCTGGGTAATTAAGTCCGTAGGGGTGTCTTAACACCTGGTGCCCTAAAGCCAACTGGTTTGGGAGCCACCGACCCAACACTCGCTATATAGATGAAATATATTGTATATAAATAAAAAAATAGAAAAAAAATCAAAGAAAAAATCAGAAAAATCAGAAAAATTATTCCATTGCTGCAAAAAGATGTGAAATCTGATAGAACTTTAGGACAAAAATATTACTCTCTTATCAACTACACTTATGACTGTTGTGGGCAAAAAATGAGTTGTTTAATATTTTGTTGGCTGTGTATATGGAGAATGGTAAAAATAATCGGAGAGTTTACTTATTTAGTAATTTAGAAAGAAACAAAACAACTAGTAACTTGAAGTCGAAGTTTCACCTGATTAGTCACTAACATCTTTATTCTATTTTCTCTTGTCTTTTTTGCTTTTGTGTGCATTAGTTTTATTATCTTTTTACTTTTGTA
>SKCR01004219.1:0-14242 GCA_019454045.1 Zanthoxylum bungeanum | reverse complement strand
TATAGCAGATCTGTTTGTTTTCTTCGTGTCGAAACTTCAAAAGTTTCCGATCTGTGTTCTTCAAAAGAAACACATAACTACAACGTGATGCTACATCCGTTAAGGTCACGAAATATTCATGTTCACATCTAGCCTAGCTAGATATGGGCCCACTTAATTCACCATGAATAGGGCTAACAGATCGGTGGCCCTTTACTATACCAAGTAAATAGTATTTTAGTATTTAACCTAATAAACTAGATTCGTAGACCTTATTTGAATAATCAAATCAGTCCTAGTATCCACTTTTCAAAAGTGTGGATATACGAGTCTTGTTGAATTGTGTCCTAGACAACAATGCCACAAATAAGTCTCCATTGATCAAATCAATTTGAGCTATTTATTTGTCATTTTATATGTTTGAGATTTTATTTATATTCAAAATATAAATTCTGTTATTTAACATCCAATGTATTTTCTCAGTATCATCTTTATATATTGAACACTTTAGTGTTCTAGAATATAAAGGTTTTATCCGCAATGGATTAACACTGATATAGAGATAATGTCTCTAGTTAAACTAGTTACATTTATAACATTTCCTAATTTAAGTACATACCCAAAGGGTAGTTCCTAAACTTAGGTCTACGGTCGACACAAGAAGCGACTTTCGTCCCGTTTCCGATTCGCAGAGAAATCTCGGCTTGAAGCCAGTATCCAGCTCACAGCGGATTCTGAACGTCAATACATATATTTTATGTACCACACTAAGTATTTAAAATCTAATTTTAATACTAGTTGCGAACATAACTTTGACAAATATTTTTAAAGTTAGAGCCTCTCGCCCTTTCTTTAATTCCTTCGTGTCTTCCATATCCAAATGGTAGTCACTTTGGGATATGTCAATTATCCTTTCAATATTTCACAAACCACTTGGGTTTTAGAATATCGAAATGATGTGCACCTTGTGCTACATGCCCAATTGCAAACTTTGACTTTTCTCCACACTAGAATAGTCAATTAATTCTCCAAGAATTATTAATTGCAATTTTAAATACTTTTAAATCTAAAGATAGATTTATTATAAGTATATTAATTAAGCACTAAAGTCATTATCACATAAATCTTCCAAGACTTTATGCTCTACTATTGCTTAATAATGGGCTTAGTCATAATAAGTTATTTTATCAAATAAATTAACCTATTATTAATTCCCAATTGAAAATTAAATCATTTAAAACATTTAATCCAAGGATTATATTTTTAAATATTCAACTTTTCAATCCTTTTTTGATTTCAATAGTCCAACTATTTAATCAATTTTAATAAGGTACTATTTATTATAATGATTACAATAACCCAATTATTTAATCAACTATAATTTTAATATTGATTACTATAATCCCTTTATAAAATCAACTATCATTTAATTCAATTATATTGATTACTATAATCCAATTACAAATCAACTATATATTGAATGAGTTTGTATATAGTCCAACTATATATATTTTTAAAACAACATAAAATATTAGTCCGACTAATACTTTTGATTAATATGACGAGTAAAATAAAATGAGCGTGTTTAGCGAGTATTCGAACGAATGTTGCAAATTCAATACTTGCCTCCCACTATTTTTCGTCGAGCCTCTAACCCTCTGTGGAGTACTCGGGAAACCGTGTTTCCTAGGGGCTAGGATCCTATTAAATAACATACAACCCTGACTTTGGCCAATAAAAAGCTGTATGCTATTAACTAGGTAGATCTCACAGATCAATTGGATCTCATCCAATTCCTAGATCCGGTTAGGTGAACATCCAAGTCCGAAACATATGTATAATGTCAATGTATCCATACATTTTCCTAACCAATCCTCCGAATCATCTAGGCCTTGGCTTTGGCCAAAAACAAACCTAATGATTCCAGTTAAGCAGGACCCATTGACGAGGAAAGTTTCGTAATCAATGTCATTGGACAAAAAGTGATCTAACTTTGGTCAATAAAAATCACGATTTGGACAAGACACCGATATGCAACAAAACTCTCATGATTCAAGTACATCCTTGATTGACAAAGGTCTTGACTTTGGTCAAAAACAAACCAATGCCAACTTCGGATCTTGAACAAGAATCATTCAATGGAAGGATATTTGCTTAATATAGATTGAGGGATTTTCGCGTGCAAATTGGCTACCAATTTAATTATCTTTGTTAGGTCTCATCATCATACACCTTAAACATGCATTCTAAACACATATAAAGCGAGTATGAAATAAAATAATAATGATATGCGGATGGATACTTAACACATTGATCCTAGATCAAATCTCTCCCTTTCTCACTCAAGCTAGCACTTGTACTACTTCTACCTTCTACCCGTTACACTACACTTCTAAAGAAACCTCATATACATAGAGGGGAATAGGTGAGAAGAGAATACAAAGAGAAAGAAGGTGATAAGGCTGGACACGCAGGTCCAATTTAATAAATCGAATTTATTACAACAATTTCTAAAATTGCCCACCCGACTAATATCCATCCGATATACATTATTCATTCAACACAACCATGTATTCACACACATAAGCATGCTATCAATCAATCTAATCAAATTAATTAATCTGATAATTAAGTGATCATCCAATGTTCAAACAACGATTTGATTTTGTTCGAGTCAAACTCGTTTTTGCGAATAAGTACTTAAAGTACGAATTCATGAATTAAATTAAACTACATCATTAAATCTAATTTAACATGTATTTAATACTAATTCACTATTCAATTCCAAATTATATATTACACTTTTATTTAATAAACCTTTTACGATTTAAATTCCAAATCTAATCGTAACGCGTCTCAAAGACCGATTAACGTCCAACGTCAATTCAATTAAAGTCCAATGGGCTTTTGGATTGATTTCTTAAGGCGTGGACTTTTGGTCAACTCGGGTCAAACCGATAACCAAAGTCCAATCCGGGATTTACCCCATAAGCCCATAAATCAATCTTGGCCCATTAGGCCCAATTGAACATTAAAGGTTCATTAGCCGCATTGGGCTTTATGGTTAAGGTTTTGGGCCTAATTGGATCCAATCCACTTGGCCTAAACCAAACTTGATAAATCAAGCCCAAAAGGCCCAATTACACAATTCAAGCCCAAATCCAATTTAAGCCTAAATAATTAAATTACACTAATCCAATTACGTAATTTAATTACCTAAAGTGCATTATATGATTAATCGACTAAATCAATATTTTTAAAACACCAAATTAGTCCAATTAATCATGCTTAATTCATTATCATATGTCCAACACACAAATTGAAAATCAAACCCATAAACATGCTTCAATGCTCTCGGCCAAGGAAGGTTATTTTGTCCGATTTGAATTCAATCCGATTAATTACACAATCGACAACGTATTAACTTCCCGAATGATTTCATACACATCCAATGTTACAAAATCAAAAACACCAAGACATTAGGGCATTACACCAATTCGGCCATGGTAAGGAATTTGGGGTTTTTGTCCAATTCGAAATCCAATCCAATTCGATTCAAATTAACGTCAACCTAATCGATTCTAACTCATCAAATGAATCAAAAATCAAAAATCCAAGATCCAAAAAATCACAAACCATTCGGCCAAGGCATTAATTTTGGGGAAAATAATTCCAAATCATTTTTCATCAAATTAGTCCAACCAAAATGAATTTAAACATGTTATAAGCATACTCAAACAAGCAATTTATTCAAATCATGCTCAAATCACATTTACCCAAATTTTAAACCCTACAAATTTCATGCTTGCAACATTAGCTCATGATGCCATTGTTGGTTTATTTCTAAGTTCCCAAGATCAAATCAAGACATGAAATAATGTGTGAACACACCAACGGAGGTAGCGGAATACTCACATTGATCGGTTATGTCGATTTGGAGACGATTCAAGCCCAAAAACGCACTGCATTGATCTCACCACTGCAACAGTCCACTGTCCTACAATAAAAGAAAATTGAGTGAAGAAACGGAGCTCCGAGCTTCGTCCGATGGATCCCGGCTCATGGGTGAACCTCCCTACCACCTTCGCAAGACTCGTAGTGTGCTAGCACTTGCGGTTTTCACCATGAAAACCCAACCCTTGCTTCCCTTATTCACGCCCAAACTGGTTCAAAACCAGTGAGCAATTTGCGTGAGAGAGGAGAGAGTTTTTGAGAGAGATGAAATTCTGTATTAGTTAAAATGATTTACCAAAATCAATTTATATTTATGCCATAATATTTATTAAATTAATAATAAATTTATGACACAAAACATGCAATGGCTTAGAGTGTCAAACACTCAAACAACATGCAATGACATTGAGTGCAATGTACACAATCTACATGCAATGCATTAGAATGACATGTGTCATGTGGGCCCCACACGTTTCCAAATGAAAGTGGGCCCACGTGCACTCACGCGTTCAGGTTCGATATTTCCGAAATACCGAGCTTACGTCGCGACGTTAATTCAATCGAATTTAAATAAATAATTGCGCCTAGCGAAATTATTATTTACGTCGCTAACGAATTAATTCTAAATTAACTCGTTTGCCCGAATTAAAATCTGATTTTAATTCCGCGTCGAAATCTAATTTCGTCTAATATATCGAATATATTAATACATCGATTAATTCCGAATTAATCGTTCTCTCTCTTTAGACGACATTTTATCCCGGATAAAACATCTCCGTTATTAATCCTAGATTAATTTTCTCTCTCTTCTGTATAATCCCAGATTATTCAAGAGTGCGAGTTGTGCGTCATCGGTGGATTATCGGGAAGCGACCCATGAGATCCCCGGATAATCTGGCAGTAAATACGGTCGTCGGAGTATCCGAATCACGTACGTACCAAGTACTACGTTCTACTACCGATTTACGAGACAAGGTCGACTCCTAGCAAAGCACCAAGTCTACCAAATTCTCCGGACATATCCATTTAAGAATATTAAGATCTGTATCAAGCGTAGTATACTAATGTATTGTGCATATCGGTCCAGTATCGGATAGTCACGTGTTAGGGCTGGGGCTGGATAAGTGTCTGCCCCGTCCGAAACACATATCGGATGTCTGGTAACTAGTCTTATAATCGGATATTCATGACCTGGTCATAATATCACGATTGGATGCGCATCACTTAAGAGCACTAATACCGTATCCTGCGTGACATCATCTCCATTATGACTGGAGTGACACTTCCGTCTTGACATCACATCCAATACACTACGATTCTCTGATAAACCCAGAAGAGGTGAACACAGAACCAGTTAAGATCCCCCACCACCAAAACCAAAGTTTACCGATTGTCGTAAGTATTAGCGATGTAAGTCTCAGGTTAAGACTATACACACCTACCTTGATTTCGGCCTCCCATAGACACCTAGTCATAATACCAATGGGATTCCGAAGGGTCTATCCAGAGCGAAGCTGTTTCCCGTACCATCGGTGAAACACGACCTCCTATCGCACTTGCACAAGTATCCAATACTTATATATATGAGAAATATGCCGTTGTGCCCTCACAACGCGCACAAGTCATACTAGCCTATTCCCATTACGATGTCCAGTCTCGATAATACTACGGCTAGGATATTTAATGATTAATCCTTCGTGGACTGATACTGTCTCATATCATCTCAATCCAGGAACTAATCATAGGGACCTCTCTTCATTTATATATCTAAGTGATCTAATCACAAAATGACGAGAGTGCATTTCCTTGTTACATAGTTATTTGCTACAGCAACACAATGTTCTGTGCAAATAGTGACGCTATGGGTCATATTATCCAACAATCGCATCATACAAGGTGCCTCCATTCTCATGTCTCTACATGGACGATCCGGATTAAGATCGCCATACAATATAGAATGGACCGCAGCTATAGATAAACCACAAACAAAGTACCCGCTTTATTTAAGATTACTAACTTCAGACTTAAATCCTCTGGTGTATGACACTCATACACTAAGTCTGAAGGTACATAAGTAATCTATGGTATTTACGAAGATATAAAATATGCGAAAAATAAATAAACAATTTGATAAATGAATAATGCATCGATTTATTTCAAAACACATGAAACCGTTTACATCACATTTAGCTCTAGGGCATACATCCCAACAATCGCCCACTTGCACTAGAGCATATGAGACATGTCACGTAATCCTAGACCATCTAGGTGACCTTCAAAAACTTTACCCGGCATGGTCTTTGTAAACGGATCAGCAAGGTTCTCTACGGATGCAATCTTTGTGACGGTAAAGTCTCCTCTCTACACTATCACCCTGATGAGATGATATTTCCTCTCTATATGCTTTCCTCTCGCGTGGGTTCTTCATTCTTTGGAGTTTGCCACCGCTCCACTATTATCGCAATAGAGGGTGAGTGGTCTATCCATATCTGGAACAACTTCAAGATCTCCCAAGAATTTACGGAGCCAGACTGCTTCCTAGCCGCTTCACAAGCCGCTACATATTCAGCCTCCATGGTGGAGACAAGATAGCCCCACCACCTAGGGTGAACATTGATCCATATGTAGATTTCCTGGAATCAACATCTGTCTGAAAATCAGAGTCTGTATATCCCCTAAGGATCATATCCTCACCGGAATATACAAGCATATAATCTCTCGTTCTCTTAAGATACTTGATAATGTGTTTCACAACCACCCAGTGATCCAATCCTGGGTTTGACTGAAACCAACTGACTACTCCCACTATAAAACAGATGTCTGGTCTCGTGCATAACATGGCATACATGAGACTACCAACTGCTGAGGCGTATGGGATATGTCTCATTTCCTCAACATCCTGAGGTGTCTTATGAGACTGTTCCTTCGACAAATGAATTCCATACCGATAAGGCAGATGCTTTCTTGGAATTCAGCATCCCAAATCGCACAAGCATCTTGTCGATATAAGATGCCTGAGACATAGCTACAACAGTCGTTTCTTACGATCCCGAAGTATCTGATCCCAAGAAAACTGACCTCCCATCCCAATCTTTCATTTGGAATTGGTCAGCTAGCCAGTTTTTCACGTATGATAATATCCTTACATCATTCCCAATGAGTAAAATATCATCAACATATAAAATAAGAAAAACCACCTTTCCGTCAATGACGCGCTTGTATACACAAGGCTCATCAACATTCTGCTCAAAATTATAAGACTTGATTGTTGAGTCAAATCTTATATTCCAAGATCGAGATGCCTGCTTGAGTCCATAAATGGACCTTTGGAGTTTGCAAACCTTTTACTCTTGACCTTGGGCGATGAACCCCTCTGGTTGTATCATATAGATACTTTCATCAAGATTGCCATTCAAGAATGCAGTCTTGACATCCATTTGCCAAATTTCATAGTCATAATATGCGGCAATGGATAGAAGAGTACGGATGGATTTAAGCATAGCTACTAATGAGCGGAAATATATCAATATTTACCGCCCCTTTAACTTAATATTTTGTTTAGTTTCTCGGGTTTGATGAACGTTTTGATGTGTTTTAGTTTATTTTGCAGATAAAATAATATTGGGTCTCAATGAAATCATTTAGGACGAAATATGGGTCAAATAAGGGCAATTATTGGACTTGATATTTTAATTTTGGAGATTGGAAACTTGAAAGGGCGTTTTGACGAAGTGCAGTTTTGGAAATTCCAGTTTTGCGTATCTGTCGTATTTTGGGCATAACGTTTTACTCAGATATCGGATTTAGCTGATTCAAGTTCCAGATTAAAGAAGACTCAACGATCTACAACTTCGAAAGACAAAATAATTTCTAATTCTGAAGATTTCATGCCCGAAATTGATGAACCAGCCAGAAGTATGTAGTGTGTAATTATTAAAGTCACTTTCAATCATTTTCAAAGCAAAAAATAAATTAATAAATAAATAATAAAAATTATCAAATCATCACCAAACATGATAAGAGATTAGTGGAGCAATTAATAATGGATTTGGTGGAGCAATTAGTGGAGCAATTAATAATTGATTTGGTGGATGATTTGATGGAGGCAAAATTTTGCCTATAAATACCAAGCCATTTCATTGTAAAATTCATACTTTCTTCTAAGAATTCCTTAAGAATACTAAGAAGATTGTATCTTGTTTGTTTATTTATAGCTTTCAGTAATTAATTTCCGCTTTCGCACTTTCTTTTCTTTACTTTTCAGTTTTTACTTTCCGCAATTTACTTTTACGCACAGTACTTTTCTTTCTTTAATTTTCAATTTTTACTTTTCAGTAATGAGGAGGTAACTCCTCTTTGCTGGGGTAAAAGGTAAAACTTTTATGACTAATATTTAGATTAATCTCCCTTAAATATAATATATAAACTAGTTAAAACCTGACTTAACGAGGATACCGCCATATTGGTCGGTTGGTAATTATTTAAATTGGTTTTAACCTGACTAAACTGGATACCGCCTGATTGGTCGGTTGGTAATTAATTATTAATTTGACTTAATCTGGATACCGCCTATATGGCTGGTTGGTAATTATCATGCAAAGTTAATATATTATATTAAGGGAGATATCTAAAATAGAAGTAATAAAAGCGGATCCTTTGACCTCAGCATTTTCTTTTATTGTACTTTTACTTTATTTACTTTTCAGCATTTAATTTTCAGTATTTAATTTCAGCATTTACTTTTCAGCATTTTACTTTTCAGCAATTTACTTTTCAGTATTTAATTTTTAGTATTTTACTTTATGTCTTTTATTTTATTTAAGTTTTTTACTACCTGTAAATATGTGTCGTAACTAAGCCAGTTATCTGGGGTTGTGATGAAATCCAATATCACCGGTTTATAAGGGGTTAAATTATAGTTTGGGTAGTAAAAAAAAGGTTTATTTATTGAGTCTTAAACCTAATGCTTTTTATTAACCGGCCATTAATAAAATTGAACTAGTAAATCTAAAATGAACTAGACATAGGGATTTTAGGTTTAAGACCTTAGACTTAATAGCCCGATCTTCCTTGAGGATAGAAAACCCTTTAATAGATTTCCTTACAGGATAGGAATATACCTGTCGGGCGGGGTAGCCATAATTGGAACTTAAACTTAATGAATCCAGATAATTTGGTTGACATAGACATATGGTTCAATTGGGTTAAACTGGATATTTGTGTCTGACCATCGACAGAGGCTTACACATATTTTGTGGTCCAGGTTAATAAATCAATATATTACCCAACTTTAAGATAACCACTTCATCTTTAAAATGATATTGGAAGAAATCACAACCCTAGATAGTTTTTAATATTGAATTTTCTTAAAACCTATTTTCGACAAATTTATTTACTTGCATTTAAATTTAGAATCGTCACCATTTCAAATCAATCAATCAACTTGTTAGATATTAGTAATCATTTGACCTCATAAATTATAATAGTTTAGATATTAAGTCCTCGTGGGATCGATATTTTTATACTACTTGAACGATACGCGCTTGCGTTATACGTGTGTGTTTTACGCCGGTCAAGTTTTGGCGCCGTTGCCGGGGACTTATTTATCTTTTACTATTAGTTTAAGGGTTAGATACGTTCCTTGTATCTAATTTCTTTTTACTTATTGTTTTTGTTTTCTTATGTTTCAAGTTCTCAGAACTTCATGAGACGACCAGAAGCTTTGTACTCCGACCGCGCTTGACCCAGAAATTGAAAGAACCATCAGACAATTGAGAAGGAAAGGCGAGAAGGCAAGAAACTTTAGTCAACATGGAACCTGAACCTTTGAACGTTGCACCACCAATTCCCATTCGAGACAGAACCATTCCGGTGGTTGACAGACTCATTTCCTGTATTGTACTTCCTCCCTTACCAGCAAATGCGTGTGACATCAAACATGCATTCAGATGATTCAGCAGTCAGTTTAGTTCGGGGGGAATGCAACTGAAGATCCTAATTCCCACATCACAACTTCCTGGAAGTTTGCGGCACTTTTAACTACAACAGTGCATCAGAAGAAGCAATGAGACTGCGGGTTTTTCCATATTCCCTGAAGGATAGAGCTAAAGCTTGGCTACATTCACTACCAGCAGGTTCTATCACAACTTGGAACACTTTAGCCACCAAATTTCTTGCAAAGTACTTTCCACCAGCCAGAACCGGAAAATTGAGGAATGACATCACATCCTTTGTACAACAAGATTCAGAATCCCTCTGCGAAGCTTGGGAAAGGTACAATATTTACTCCGGAAATGTCATCACCATGAGATTCCAAAGTGGCTACAAGTTCAACCTTCTACAATGGACTTTCTGGAATAATGAGAACCACAATCGATGCTGCTGCTGGAGGAGCCTTGATGGCAAAAGGAGAAGATCAAGCCTGGGACCTAATCGAAGAAATGGCCAACAATAATTCCTTGTGGCAACAGAAAGGAGCATGATCCAAAGAATTGCAGGAATTTATGAAGTTGGAGCAAACACAGCAGTGAATACCAGGCTGGATCAGATATGAAAATGTCTAGAAACACTTAGCACGCAAGTTGTGAACATCACTGGATCCACAAGTTCACCATATGGAGGAGCACCAGAGTCAAACCAACTTGAAGAAACGGTGAATTATGTCAGCAATTTCAACAGACAATGGAACAATCCATATTCCAACACCTACAACCCAGGGTGGAGGAATCATCCCAATTTTTCATGGAGCAACAATTCAGGCCAACAGTAGAACTATCCACCTGAATTCCAACAAGAACAAAAGGCAGGAGTAAGCAAATGAACCAGGAATAACAGAAGTGTTGACCCACTTGAAAAGATAGAAGCAAAACATGACTCTCACGCAGCAAGATATGATGCTATGTTTCAATCCCAAGCAGCATTAATTCAAAGTCAATCTGTTTCTATTAAAGTACTGGAGAATCAAATGGGACAACTGGCAAATGCTCAGAGTTACAGACCGCCAGGTACCCTTCCTAGCAACACAGAGCCAAATCCAAGAAACATGGGGAAGGAGCAATGTCATGCCATCATGTTAAAAAGCGGCGTACTGAAATTAACAAAGATGTTGGAGTCAAAACAGCTGCTGAGGAAGTTCCAAAAGAAACAAAGCAACAGATGGAGGAAAAAGAAGCAAAGGAAAAAGAACAGATCACTCCACCTCCACCTTTTCCTCAACGTCTTCTGAAGAACAAATTGGACAAGCAGTTTTCTCGGTTCCTGGAGATCTTCAAAAAGCTGCATATCAACATTCCATTTGCAGAAGCGTTGGAACAAATGCCCACCTATGCCAATTCATGAAAGATATTCTTTCACGAAAACGAAGATTGGGAGATTACGAGACAGTAGCATTAACAGAAGAATGCAGTGCCATCATTCAGAGGAAACTTCCCCCAAAGTTGAAAGATCCTGGCAGTTTCACTGTTCCTTGCGTTATAGGAGAACATAACTTTGGTAAGGCTTTGTGTGATTTAGGTGCGAGTGTTAACTTGATGCCTTTCTCTATTTTCAGGAAATTACAGATTGGAGAAACAATGCCAACTTCAGTGTCATTGCAACTTGCTGATAGAACGCTCGTATTTCTGAGAGGCGTAGTTGAGGATGTGCTGTCAAGGTTGACAAATTCATTTTCCCAGCAGATTTTATTGTCCTTGATATGGAGGAAGACGCAGACGTGCCAATCATCCTTGGAGACCATTCTTGGCTACAGGTCGAACCATTATTGATGTACAAAAATGAGAATTAACCATGAGGGTACAGACCAAGAAGTAACATTCAATGTTTTCAAGGCCATGAATTTCCCAGATGATGAAAAGAAGGAGGAATGTTTCAGACTCGATGTGATACAATACCATTAGAACTCAATGCAATGCAAAGTTCTACTGACAAACTTAAAACATGTCAATTGCCTGTGGAGCCTAAAGATAAAGCATCTTTTGTACTGAAGGAGCCAATTCTTGCACTACAAGCAACAGAAGAGAAAAAGTTTCACCAACTCAACGAATTGGAGGAATTTCACAATCAGCCTTTTGAGGATGCCAAATTGTACAAAGAAAAGGGCAAGAAGAGACATGATGAGAAGTTAGTGTGCATACAACTGGAACCAGGGCAGAAGGTACTGTTAAACAAATCAAGGGTGAAATTCTTCCCATGGAAACCAAAATCACGGTGGTCAGGTCCATTTGTGATCACCAAAGTTTTACCAAATAGAGCCGTTGAGATACATGATCCTGATGCTAACAAAACTTTCAAGGTTAAAAACAAGCGTTTCAAGCACTATTGGGGAGAATCATTTGAGCGACAAAAAAAAAGTGTTACACTTTCAGATCCAGCTTAACGTTCGAGAAGCCAAGTCTGGCTGACGACTTTAAACTTAGCGCTAGCAGGGAGGCAACCAACGCAATTTGTGTATATATTGTGATTTGGTGTGTTTTATTTTTGTGTGTTTAATTTTTACAGGATTAGTCATTTCAAAATGGAAGATGCTTTCGCAAATCTTCGCAAGCAATTTCATTCTCTCCCTCAAAAATCTCTGATGAAAGTTTACAAAGCTCGCTTGGAACGGATGAGGTTATTGACAATCCATGGTATTCCTAATGATATTCGTTGGGTAATTGAAGCACGAGTTCGATTGGCAGGTGAGTCTTCTGACTCTTTTATTTCACATATGCCTGGTTTTGGAAGAAGCACCTATGCAAAGAAACGTAGAGCTAACAAATGGGTGTTTGTTTCAAATGTGCACGATTTAATTGCAACACTCGTTGTCGTTCTTTAGGAATGGTGTCTGATAATCGCGAAGACAAAATTAAATTCATTAGGGATGGCTTGAGTAAGGAGTCTTTAGATGATATATCTTTAACTCTTGAGACGCATCCCAGTGGATATATTCACATAGCCATTCGCAAATTACATACACAATTCCAAAAGGAAAGACAACTGTTAAGTCTCGGGAATCTGACTCAAAAAGACCCTGTTTGCCAATTATAAGAAAATTGGATGGGAAGCTTGTCCCTGACGCATAGACGTCAATCAAGCCGTTACTTTTCTTGTAAATATTATATCTTTTTGTCTTTTCTTAATAATTGTGATTTTTTTGTTGATTTCTTTTATTTTCTCCGACAGGATCCAGATCTTGTTGACTATCACGATCTATTTTACTATTTCGCTACTAATCGTCTCCTGGAAGATATTGTGCTATTTTTACTCACCCTTTTAGGTACTATAAATTCAGCCCGTCATTGCACTTTTGAAGGCATCCCGAGTTGAGAAAGAAATACATAAAAAAATGGAAGCCACTTCAAGAAGACGAGTTGAAAACATCTGTGTGTTTTGCGATAGTAGTATTGGTACTAAGCCACAATTCGTAGAGGCAGCACAGGAATTGGGTCGAGTCTCAGCTGCAAGGAATATGCACTTAATATATGGCGGAGGCAATCTTGGACTTATGGGGATCGTTTCAAAGGCTGTACAGGAAGGAGGCAGTCATGTTTTGGGAATCATCCCAAAACCCTTGGCAGAGGCAAATCTTATTGATCATCATCAAACGGAGAGGAACTGATCGTGCCAGGTATATCTGAACGACTGGTAGAAATGATTAACCGTGCTGATGCTTTTATCGCTTTGCCAGGTGGCTTGGTACATTGGAGGAAATATTTATAGTATTATCTTGGCGAACCTGAACATACACCAGAAACCGCTTGGATTGTTCAACGTTGATGGATTTTATGATTTTCTTTGTGTGTTTCTTGATGATGCTCGGAGAAATGGGTTCGTGTCAAAACCTTTGAAAGAACTCCTTTTTACTGCCAGAACTGCTCCAGATCTAATAGACCAACTCATAGCCTATGAACCACAAGTTGACCCGATCCTTTCAAAGATAAATTGGTCCGAGGACGAACGTGGTAAGAGGCGTCGGATTAATCTGGATCTTAACCTTTAATTTCCTGTAGATTTTCAGCTAACCAGGTACGACCTTCTTAACTCTCCTTTTACTGTTTAAGACATTGGGGACAATGTTGTTGGAGTTTAATCAAGTCCACAAGATCACAAACAATGCATAAAAATCACATATGAACACATCAAAGGAGTAAGGCGGAATTCATACTCACATTGATTGGTTGCATGCGGTTGAAGATGAAAACGCACAGTCCTCTCCATGCGCGACAGTGAGCTGCTCGGTGGTGGACTGCACGTGTGGGTGCTGTTTCTTCTTCATCTTCTATTCGGCCATGGATGAACCTCCATAGTAACTCCAAGCTCCAAGCTTCACAAG
>SKCR01004218.1:0-14060 GCA_019454045.1 Zanthoxylum bungeanum | reverse complement strand
ATATTAGTTTATGATGTGCTTGGGTAATGATTCATACATGTTGATTTAATGGTTCAATATGCTCGTTGTGTTACATTGCGTGGAGTTATTTGGATGAAAGCATGTTAGATCTAAGTACCATTGAGCATGATTATTGAGTAGATTCGGTTGATTAATTGCACAAATTATATCATCACAAGTGACATAAGTAAGGGACCATTCCGAACCCAACGGTTTGAGGTCTTCCCTTGCGAGGGGTGAGTGTGGCCTTAAATCTTTGTCCCGGTTCACACCGGGTGGCGACTCCATGTTATTTCGTACTCCCAATTAGGCCGCGAGCCTAGAACAGCGTCGTCAAGTTCTGTTGTCTACAACTACGCTTGACAAAGATTACATATTCGTTTACAGAATATTTCTGGAGAATTGGGTAAGCACGGTGCTTTACTAGAAGCCAACCATGTCTTATAAATCAGTAATGACGTGGTACTGGGTACGAACGTATTCAGATAGTCCGATAACCGTATTTACTACCAATATATATAAAGATCTCTTGGGTCGCTTCCTGAAGATTCACCGTTGAGATTTGACTCGAACAGAAAATTAATCTGGGATTAATTATGAGAGAGAAAATTAATCTGGGATTAATTACGGCAATAAATTAATCTGAAATTAATTAAATGAGAAATAATTAATCTGGGATTAATTGCGCAGAGAATTTATCTGGGAATAAATTCGTCGAGAAGAGAGAACGCGATTAATTTAGAATTAATCGGTAAAGTAAATTTAATAGTTAAATTAGATTTTACTATTTAATTTATTTAATTGGGGTAAAATAATATATTAGATATATTAATTGAAATTAGATTTCAACGCGGAATTAAAATTGGATTTTAATTCAAGCGAACGAATTAATTTGGAATTAATTCGCGAGCGACTTCCGTAATAATTTTGCTAGGCATTATTATGTAATAAATTGGATTTAATTAAGTCACGACGGAAAATTCGTTTAATTCAGAATTAACGAACCCGGGCCCGAGCGAAGTTACGTGTTGGATTGTCCGACTTAAATTTGGAATTTAAAGTGGGGCCCACCAACTTACATCAACAAGTCACTTGATTGATGGAAGTGGTTGGAAGCTTTTAAAGCTTACTTGTCCAACACACTTTACTTTTTGGAAAATATAAATGCAACTTTTGGATTTGTTTTTGGTAATTGATTTAGAAATCAAAATTGAAAAACACTATTCCCTCTTCTCTCTCACCATTGCCGAACACCTTTGTTCTTGGAGGACAAAATTTTCTTTCAAAATTTGTTCAAGCTAGCACTTAAAGGGGTGAATCAAGGTGATAGAGAAACTCACCCAAGTGTTGGAAACACTCAAAGAAAGCTTGGAGCTTCATTAAATCAAAGAAAAAGTCTTGAAATCATCCAAATCATTGTAAATTTTTTCCGCAAACTTTTTGATTATTCGCACTTTAATCATGCTTAGTGATCTTGTGGCATGTCTTGGAGACTAACAATAGTATCTAGAGCCATCCTAAGTTTGATTTGGAATTTTAGGGTTCATGACTTTAATTGGGGATTTTTGTGTTTAGAACTTGATTTTCCTAAATTGGTTGTTGGGTTGTGTTTGAATGATGTTGAATTGGATTTGTGCATCTTCAATTTTGTAAAAAATTGATAGGATTAATTTTCCCCAAAATTACCCCTTGGCCGAATTATGAACCCTAGAAGTATCATGGTGATTTTTGAATTTTAACAATTGGATGTGTTAAATGGCATGATAGAAATAATAAATGTTGATTTAAATTAGATTGAAATCATTAAGCTTGTTGAGCCAAAGCCAAGGCTAAGTTGATTTAGAGGAAAAATGTTAGGAAATATATTGGATATATTTACATATATTGGATATATGTTTCAGACTTGGAAGTCTACCTACTGGATCTAGGAATTGGATTAGATCCAATTGATCTTAGAGATCTACCTAGTTACGTATCATACAATTTTTTGGCCAAAGTCAATATTGTGTGTTATTTAACGGGAACCTAGCCCACTAGGAAACTAGGTTTCCCGAGTACTCCACATAGGGTTAGAGGCTCGCCGAAAATTAGTGGGAGGCAAGTATTAAATTTCTAATTTCGTTTAGATACTTTCCAATACGCGCTCATTTCATTTTTCGTTATTATTTAATATAAATATATTAGTTGGACTAATATTTAATTGTTGTTTTAATTGAACAGTTGGACTGTATTCAAACTACTTCATTTATATTTGATTATATAATTAGACTATAGTAATCAATATATTTGAATTTAACCAATCAAATTGTAGTTAATTATATAGTTAGACTATAGTAATCATTACATTAGATTGTACCCGAAATCGTTGATTGGATAGTTGGACTATTGGAATCAAGAAAACGGAAAGATTAGTGTCTAAGAACATAATCCTAGGAGAAAATATCTTTGACGGCGTAATTTTCCAAATTGGGAATTAAATCTCAGGATAGTCCTAGGAGTCGAGAAGTTACTCTATTTGATAGAGCGACCTTTCGGGCCTAAGCCCGGAGTTGAGCAAATAGTAGAGCATGAGTTTTGGAAGACTCATGGTGATGATAACTTTAGTGCTCAATCCGTCATGCTTGGCGCAATGATTCCTTAATTTCATCGTCAGAACAAAGGATTGGATCCTTATAGTATGATGTTGAAATTGAATGATCTTCGTAGATCTAATCTTAGATCTTAGAAGTACTAATAGCAAGACAAAAATCTTGGAGAATTAATGGTTATACTCAAGGAGACACAGTCAGAGCTTGCAAAAAGGGGCAAGAAGCGCAAGGCGCATCTTACTTCGACATCCCAGATTCAAGGCTTCGCCGAAGACTTCCTGAGATGTGAAAAAAAGGGCAAAGGTGAAATCGTCACAGTCTTCTGAGAAGACAAAGGACATATCCCAAAATGTCTGCCTAAACTGTGGCAAACGGGGTCACTGGAAGCGTGACTGCCGTATTGACAAGGCAGACATGAAGGAAGTGAAGGCGGGCAAGGCTCCGACTTCAGGTATGTTTGTTATAAACATGACCACTACTAGTTTTAAAATTGGATTTTGATACTGGTATGGTACATACATATATACTGAGGTGGGGGATTTGCTGATAAGTAGGAGACTGGCTTCAGATGAGATTGACCTGCGAGTCAGAAATGGGACGAGAGTCGCTGTTTTGGCCGTAGAAACCTAAGTTTTGGAACTGCCCTTTGGGCATGTACCTAAATTAGGAAACTGTTAAAATGTACATAGTTTGACTAGAAACATTATCTCTATATCTAAGTTTAACCCGTTGCGGGTATACCTTTATATTGTAGAACACTAAGTGTTTTGTTTATAAAGATGATATTGAGATAAACACATTGGATGTGAATAACAGTATTTATATTTTGAATATAAACAAATCTCAAACATATAACATGACAAACATATAGCTCAACTGAATTAATCAGTTGAGACTTATTTGTGGCATTGTTGTCTATGACACATTAACAAGACTCGTATATCCACACTTTCGAAGAGTGGATACTATGACATATTTGATTCTAATTCAAATGATGTCTACGAATCTAGTTTATTAGGCAAAGTGCCTAAAATACCTTTTACTTGGTAAAAGTGTAAGTGCCACCGATCTGTTACCCCTCGTTCATAGTGACGTATGTGGGCCCATGTCTAGCTAGGCTAGAGATGGATATGAATACTTCGTAACCTTTACGGTTGTAGCATCACGTTACGGTTATGTGTTTCAAATGAAACACAAATCGGAAACTTTTGAGTACTTCAAAGAGTTTCGGCACGAAGTAGACAGACAGACCGGCTAAATATTAAACCGTCATGGTTAGACCGTGGTGGAAAATACTTAAGCAATAAGTTTCTCGATTACCTGAAAGGGTATAGTATTCTTTCACAATGGACTCCTCCAGGAACACCTCAATTGAGCGGTGTGTCCAAACGGAGAAATCGAATTTTGTTGGACATGGTAAGGTTAATGATGAGTCACTCTGAGCTACCAATTTCCTTCAAGAGATAAGCATTAAACAGTGCAATACTTATTTTGAATAAGGTTCCGTGAAAATCTGTCAGACAGATTTCATATTAGATATGAACAGGAAAGAAACCAGATTTCTCATTCCTGAAGATTTGGGAATGCTGGGCATATGTTTGGAAGGTACCAAACTAGAACCCAAATCGGATAAGTGCCTATTTGTAATTGGTTGTCCTAATGAAACTAAAGTATAGTACTTATACAACTCACAAGAGAACAATGTAATTGTTGCTCTCCATGCGGTTTTCCTAAGAGGAATTCCTATATGCAGTGGTAAGTGTGAGGAAAGTAAAACTCGATGGAAATCAGAGTAATACTGTTCCAGGCACCGAGTCCTCATGGAATACCAACAGTTTATCAGGGATGAAACTATACCAATAATCTTCGAATACATAAGAACCGCGTTGGTCGGAGAGAGTCAGAAAACAACCTAAGAGGTATGGGTTTCTGATCTCACCTCATGTAGATGTCAATCTTATTGAGGAAGACGAACTGACTACATATGAGGAAACGATACAAGGTATCGACTCATTTTATAGCAAAGTGTCATAAAGTCTGAAATGGATTCCATGTATATCAACCAAGTTTGGATACTAGTTGATGTACCAAAAGGCATTGTGTCTATTGGTGAGTCTTCATGGTGAAGACATAGATGAAATATGGCAACATACAAACGTACAAAGCTAGGCTTGTAGTGAATGGGTATCGTCATCAACATAGTGTCGATTACGATGAAATCTTTTACCCGTTGCCATGATAAAATCCATTCGGATAAAGCTTACTAATGCTACATATTTCTTTTATGAAATATGGAAGTTGAACGTCAAAATCGTTTTCCTAAAACGGAAACCTTTAAGAGGATGTTTACAACATCCTGACTTTTTTGTCATGCCGGAACATGCAAACAAGGTTTGCAAGTTAAATTGATCCATTTATGGATTGAAGCAAGCATTGTGTTCTTGGAACCAACGTTTTGATGATATCATAATGGTATATGACTTCATTCAAAACGATAATGATTCTTGTCTATATAAGGAGGTTAGTGGGAGCGCTTAACAATGATTGTCCTATAAGATGATGATGTATTGCTTCACAGCAATGACATTCCCATATTAACAATCGGTGAAAGCTTGGCTTTCATTAAAATTCTCCATGGAATACTTGGGAGATGCAACCTTTAATCTAGGAATAAGGATCTAGTAGGATAAATCTAAAAGTTGTTGGCACTCTCCGAGAACTCGTACATTGAAAGATATGTACGTGACCTGGTGTCTCATATGCTTTGAGCATATGGAGTCACAATCAGGCCGATCCAGGTGATAGTCACAGGATTGATGTTAAGAACATCCTTGAGTATCTTAGACGAACTAAGGATGCGTTCTTAATTTATGGAAAATGAGAACTTGAAGTGACTGGGTTCACCGCTGTAAGTTTCTAAACCGACAAAGAAGACTGTAAGTCGCAATAAGGGTACGTATATAGTTTGAATAATGGATCAGTGAGCTGGAAATCTTCCAAGCAAGATACTGTTGCCGAATAAACAACAAAAGCGGAACATTGCTGGAGCTGAGGCAGCAAAAGAAGCATTTTGGATCTTCAAAATTTCTAATTGGATTAGAAGTAGTTTTGGTAGCAGCTGAGCTAGGCTACAGTGCAGGCTAAAGAAACGCGGTCTCATCAATGATCCAAGTATGTACTTCGACTATTTCATCTGATTCGTGAGATCATACATCGTGGCGATGTGATGATCAAATAAATTGCATCAGATGATAACATTGCAAATCCGCTGACGAAAGCTGTTTCTCAGTAGAAGTTTGAGCGACCAGTACATAGTTCAAGTGTAAGACACTTGAGTGATTGGCTATAGGCCAAGTGGGAGATTGTTGGACAATAATGGCCAATAACATCACTATTTATACAGAACATGATGTTGTTGTACAAATTAACTGTGTGACAAAGGAAACTGCTATTTTATCATTTGTAATTGGATTACCGAGATATATAAATGATAGAAGTCCATATGATTAGAATCGAATTAATAAGATATGAGATAATATTAATCCACTAAGGTTTAATCATTAAATATCCCTAGTCGTAGTATTATCGAGACTGGACATCGATAATGCGAAATAGACTAGTATTACACTTGTGCGTGTTATGGAAGCATAACGGCATAGTTCTCATATGTTTAAGTATTGGATACTTATGCAAGTGTAATATGAGGTTGTGTTTACCGATCATACGGACACAGCTTCTCTCTGGATAGACCCTTCGGAATCCCATTGGTAGTGTGACTATGTGTCTATGGGAATCCGTATTAGGGTAGGTGTATTTGGTCTTAACCTGAGACTTGCATCGCTAATACTTGCGACAATCAATATACTTTGGTTTTGGTCGTCCGGGGCTTTAACAGGTTCTGTGTATGCCTCTTATGGGTATACTGAGAATCGTAGTGTATTGGGTGTGATGTCAAGATGGAAGTATCACTTCAGTCATATGGAGATGATGATCACGCATGGATACATAACTGGTACTCTCTTAAATGCTGCAGCTATCGGGATAATATGACAAGGTCTTGATTATCCGATTAAAGAGACTAGTTGCTTGTGATACGATATATGCTTCGTTACGGGGCAGACACAATTCCAGCCCCAGGCCTAGCATGTGACATTTGATACTAGATCGTAATACACAATACTACGTATACTACGCTTGACATATTCGTTTACAGAATATTTCTGGAGAACTGGGTAGGCACGGTGCTTTGCTAGAAGCCAACCATGTCTTGTAAATCGGTGAGGACGTTGTACTGGGTACGCACGTATTCGGATAGTCCGATAACCGTATTTACTACCAACATATCCAGGGATCTCTTGGGTCGCTTCCCGAAGATTCACCGCTGAGATTTGACTCGAACAGAAAATTAATCTAGGATTAATTAGGAGAGAGAAAATTAATCTGGGATTATTACTGCAATAAATTAATATGGGATTAATTAAATGAGAACAAATTAATCTGAGATTAATTGCGTCGAGAATTTATCTGGGAATAAATTCGTCGAGAAGAGAGAACGCGATTAATTTAGAATTAATCGGTAAAGTAAATTTAATAGTTAAATTATATTTTACTATTTAATTTATTTAATTGGGGTAAAATTATATATTAGATATATTAATTGAAATTAGATTTCAACACAGAATTAAAATTGGATTTTAATTCAAGCGAACGAATTAATTTGGAATTAATTCGCGAGCGACTTCCATAATAATTTTGCTAGGCATTATTATGTAATTAAATTGGATTTAATTAAGTCACAACGGAAAATTCGTTTAATTCGGAATTGAACGAACCCGGGCCCAAGCGAAGTTACGTGTTGGATTGTCCGACTTAAATTTGGAATTTAAAGTGGGGCGCACCAGCTTACATCAACAAGTCACTTGATTGATGGATGTGGTTGGAAGCTTTTAAAGCTTACTTGTCCAACACACTTTACTTTTTGGAAAATATAAATGCAACTTTTGGATTTGTTTTTGGTAATTGATTTTGGAAATCAAAATTGAAAAACATTATTCCCTCTTCTCTCTCACCATTGCCGAACACCCTTGTTCTTGGAGGACAAAATTTTCTTTCAAAAATTTGTTCAAGCTAGCACTTAAAGGAGTTAATCAAGGTGATAGGGAAACTCACCCAAGTGTTGGAAACACTCAAAGAAAGCTTGGAGCTTCCATTAAATCAAAGAAAAAGTATTGAAATCATCAAAATCATTGTAAGTTTTTTCCGCAAACTTTTTGATTATTCGCACTTTAATCATGCTTAGTGATCTTGTGGCATGTCTTGGAGACTAACAAATCTTGTTTCATTGATATGACCTAAGCGAATGTGCCATAGAAGTGATTCATTGAGATTATTTGAGTTAACGTTGTATATATTAGAGGTTGAACATTCTTTGTTAGTTTGTAAGACATATATACCATTATTCACAATACCATCTCCATATTTTATTTCATTGAAATAAATAGAACATTCATTACAACTTATTAGACATGAAAAGCCTTTATTACATAAAGAAGAAATTGAAATGATGTTCTTTACTAGAGAATGTACATAAACACAATCTTCTAAGTCTAAAACTAAACCATTCGGCAAAACTAATGAATAAGTCCCCACGCACAATGCAGCCAGTTTTGCTCCATTACCCAGGCGTAAGTCAACCTCCCCATGACGGAGTCTCCTACTGTTTCTCAGGCCCTGCACATTGTTACACAAGTGAGTCCCACAACCGGTGTCAAGCACCCAAGTAGAAGGTTCAGAGTTTTGAGAATATAGTTCAATCATATACAACATACCTGAAGCATTGGGCTTCTTGGTCTCTTGGGCTTCCCTAGCTTCCTTGGCTTTCAAGGATCTGTAGTCTTTCTTCCAATGACCCTTCTTTCCACAAAAGAAACATTTCCCCTTTCCATTTTTCTTCTCCACCTTACCATTGGGCTTTAGGTGATCTGGAGCCTTGGCCTTGCCCTTATTTTTCTTTGGGCCTCGTGGCTTCAGGTCCGTACCCGTAAGCATGACGGAGGTTTTAAGCTCCGGTTTCAAGTCCTTATCTACTTGCTTTATCAGATTGTGTAATTCTACTAAAGTAGCTTCTTTATCAGACAGATGAAACTGCATAATAAAGTTTGAGAATTCTTTTGGTAAAGACTGAAGAATTAGATCCTTACATATCTCATGATCCATGATGAACCCAAGGTTGGCCAATTTTTCAATGTGGCCAATCATCTTAAGCACATGTCTACTAACAGATCCTTCTTTATACCTTGTTTGGAATAAAGCACATGACACTTGGAATCTCACGGTATGAACGGAAGTTGCATACAACTCCTTCAAGTGAAAGATGATGGTTTGAACATCCATATCTTTGTGAGCTTTCTGAAGTTCATCCAACATAGAGCCAAGCATTATTCAAACTACTTGCTCATCATCATCAACATGTTTCTTCCAAGCATCGAATGTATTTTGGTCAGCATCTTCTGCGGGTTCAGGGGGAAATGGTATTTCAAAAACATAGAAAATATTTTCTTGTCGTAAGACAATTTTAAGGTTTCTAAACCAGTCATTGTAGTTGTTCCCTTTGAGCTTATGTTCATCAAGGATGGAACAAATTGATACTCTGTTTGCCATTTGAATGTTTGTGAAATATTTTAACCCACATGTTAAGAGAGAATGTTAAAATTAGGAATATGTTTTCATTAATGTTTCATAATAACATGGACTTTTAATATTATGAATTTTCTCCCACTCAATTGTTTTAAAATTTTAAGCGAATCACATTAACCCCAATATGATGTATTTCTTGTGGGCAAGGATCCCATTATCATCATTTCATAATTCTGACTAGGGCCGGTCGTTATAAAATATGATAATTTTTGGGGTTTGCAAAGGTCCCAAGATCATTAAACAAGCATGAAATGTGTGAATACAAATCAACGAAGTTGCGGAATACTCACATCGATCGGTTGAGCGACTCGGGAGGCAAAAAAACTTCAATATTCTGCCCTTTGTTCCTCGGCAGTGAGCTGCTGTTTTGGCGTCCTCCATGGTTGGTTTTTGAGCTCCTTCGTCAAGCTCCAAGCTTCGTCAAACGATTCCAAGCTCATGGGTAAACTTCTCTATCACCTTCGCATGACTTCATAGTGTGCTAGCACTCCCGATTTTACCACAAAATCGCGACTCTAAGCTTCCATTTTCCTCTTGGCTCACGACAGTTCATTGCCAAACCAGTGAAGAAATTTGCCCCATGGGCGTGTGAGAGAGAGATTAATTTGGTTGATGGCTAAAGTGTATCTAATACACTTATATGAATTTCAAATTCATTTCATGTGAATTTGGCTTTCAAAAAGTCAAGCAATTAAAGCCAATCAACCTCCATCAACTCACATCACTAATGAATAGTGACTTGCGTCAATCACTCAAAGTGAAAGACATGCATCACTTGATTGAAGAATGATGTGACGCTAGTTGCGACTAGCGATTTGACGCTTGATTTGACACTTCTGTCTTGACATCACACCCAACACACTACGATTCTCAATATACCCAGCATAGGCGTACACAGAACCTGTTAAAGCCCTGGACGACCGCAACCAAAGTATATTGATTGTCGCAAGTATTAGCGGTGCAAGTCTCAGGTTAAGACCAAATACACCTACCCTGTTTTCAGACTTCCATATACACATAGTCATACTACCAATGGAATTCCGAGGGGGTCTATCCAGAGCGAAGCTGTTTCCCGTACCATCGGTAAAACACAACCTCCTATTACACTTGCATGAGTATCATATACCCATATTTATGATAACTATGCCGTTGTGCCCTCACAACGCGCACAAGTGTAATACTAGTCTTTTACGCATTTATCGATGTCCAATCTCGACAATGCTCTGACTAGGGATATTTAATGATTTATCCTTCGTGGACTGATACTGTCTCATATCATTCTCAATCCAGGAACAAATCATAGGGACCTCCTATCATTTATACATCTAGGTGATCTAATCACAAATGATAAGAGTGCAATCTCCTTTGTCACATAGTTAATTTGTACAACAACACCATGATCTGTACAAATAGTGACGCTATGGGTCATAATTGTCCAACAATAATTAGGTAGGTTCCCAAGCAATTTATGATATAAATCACAATTCCTTGATCATTGGGTTGGGCAATCAAACATGCCATAACTTATGTTAGTCCTTGTGGACACCCAATCTTTTCCACTAAGTTATAAGACCACGCCTAAGGTCGCTGCGTCTTATGACTCAGAAAAGTCAAACCATTGTCAATAGTACGATTTAGGGACAAATTGGTATTGGTCAGTCTGGTAAAGCCTAGTCCTGCCAATACGGTTAAAGCCCTTTGGGTCTATACTTTACAATGGGAGGAAAATTTTAGACTTAAATTATTATTGAGGATTTTAGCAAGTTTAAGTGAATAACTGTCAAATGGATTCCTCCATTGAAAATTCCCCAGAGGGAGGGTGGAGCGAACTCTCTTAAATACCCTTACCTCTTAGGCTCTTATCGCCTTGGTGACAGGAATAAACAATAGATCCTCCAAATTAGTCCAACACTTTAAATATGCTTTAAGGTAAGCTTTGAGTAAATGATTATCTAGATGTCTTCACAGCTTTTCCTTTTGGCTATAAAAAGGTAGTGAGTGAAGGAAGACACCAAATCATTATCTAACTCTAATAATATCTTTGGTTAAATTAATTTTAGTTTTTAAAGTTTTATTAACGCCTTGGTCCCACCCCACTTGTATCTTTTATAATGTCTTTTATTATAAACAAGTGATTTATATTTATTAGCCTTAAAGGTAATAAATCTCTAAGTTCATCACAGAATAATTACTTAGCTAAGGGATAAGCAATACACTCTCTATTTCTTAGAAAGTCTCTAGATGCTTGCACCCTCAAATAATCATGCCAATTCTAATCATACATAGAATCATCAAGCATATGAGTTTTAATATGTTGGAATTATTTTAGGCATTAAATAACTTTGATTAATATTTAATTATGATATTGCATTTTATTTTATTCAAATAATTTTACTATTCACGTTTTTCTGCAGACGCGTGAACTTTAAATGCAATTTCACAGTTCAAATATTAACCAAATCATGCAAAACTTGTGCCTAAAATTAAGTTCAGGGTGTTAGCTTTCCAACGAGCTTTTAAACACCCAATTTCGAGTTCAAATGAGTGAGAACTAATCAAAAAAAACAACGGCGCGCTGATACCACTGTGGGAAGCGGCCGCGAGTGCGCAACGGAAAATTGAAATAATTAAAATTATGATGCCGCTTTCCCTTTGCCCAAGACCCATTTGTTTTGATTATTCTACAAGCCCAGGCATGTTACTATATATATTCTAAGCATAAAACTCATAAAACATGCAAAGAACATAAACCTAAACATGCTAACTATCATAAGAACTATAATTAAAAAAAAGAAAAAAAAAAGACTTACTTGAACTGTAGACTCCTACAGTCCTCCCTCCAATCTACAAGCTTTTCTCGAACTCAGCAAGCTCTTCCACGTTCCAAAGAGCCACCCAAGTGTGTGGCCTCCAAAGATGCACACACCAAAGCCAAAACTTAACGGCAAGACTACGCCTTGAGTGCACGGGTATTTTGCCCTTGGTGCTAGCCTAGGCAAATACCTCAAAACTTTTAACTCAAGGTTCCTCTTGTCAATTAGACTTAAGGATCCTCAAAATCAATGGCTTACTCTTAAAACTTTAGAGTTGCTCACTTATATAAACCCAAGATTTGAAAGGTTTGGTGCAAAAATTTGTGAAGAGTTTTTTGGGTTTATATAGTGCTCCAAAGACAACAAAATTAATTAAGAATCCGATGTGGGATAAAAGCCAATTTAATCTTAGCCATTGGATCTTAATTTAGTGATTTAATGAGATTATAAAACTCTAATAAGATTTTGAGCCGAATTGGAATTCAAAACATATAAAAAAAATAAATAAAAATTTTACTATTCATGTGGTACTATTCATGCATTACTATTCACATGAATAGTAATTTTTTAAAAATCTATTTATTCCAATTCCCAAAGTGTCCCTATCGTCATTCACCAATCCCTAAGCCACTATGGAACCCATAAATGATCTGTTCAATTCCTACAACAATCATATATGTTGTTAAATATGTACTGTGCACTGTTAACCATTGATTTCGACTTTGTTGTGTGTGACCTTTTGGGTTCCCCTCTAGTTAGACATGAAATGAACTTGATAATTTAATCGAACATAAATTATCCTCCGATCAGATGGTCGTTCGATTTCAATGACCAAGGTTGACATCTAGCAACATGTTAAGGCCCCCAAATGAGAAGGAAAGATATATATATACCCATTATGTATGCGATTTACATATGATACGGTCCATCGCCTCACTGTATCACCACCTATTGACCTAGGGTATGGAAAATGTCTACCCATATGGTCAAAGGTATGATGTTGATAGTGTCATGAATCGTACTAACCCAAGAATCTCACATAATTCTTCCGCTGTGGCCACAGTCTCAAGTACTGATCACACATATCAACCCGCGAACTGGAATACTACTCTTATAATAAAATATTATCCGAGAGAGTGGCGATTCTCTATTGTATCTTTACAAACTTCATGTGTTTCAACAAATGACCCAATCATACCCTTAAAACCCTGAAAAAGTTATTTGATACACACATAAGATTGTAAAGACCTCAAGTCTAAGGACTAGTCATATAATCGATACATGAAAGTTCTCACAGACACATGGGATAAACACTCGATATGAAAACTTTCGGCGGTCAGTTCGATGGACACGAGCAACTCATGCATCCATGTGATACACCAAGCGGACGGATCTCCGCTAGTAGCCTATGAGATCAGCTACCCCACTTAAGGGCGGATCATATCATCATGCTAGTCTCTCCGCTTTGTGAACGCCCAAATTATTCACAAAACTATGACTAGGAACATTTAAGAGTAATGATTCTCATAAGGCGTGGAAGCCATCATCTTATTACTCCAAGGGCTTTATTACAGTGTTGATGATTCATATAAGTTATGTAGGACACGTATAATAAAGATTAACGTTTTATTAATTAATGAAAATATTACAAATATATGTACATATAGCCCATCCACAAGTTGGGTATAGGGCATATCCCTAACATTTCGGCCTTGGAGGTCCACCTACTGGATCTAGGAATTGGATGGGATCCAATTGATCTTAGAGATCTACCTAATTAAGTTTCATACAACTTGTTGGCCAAAGTCAAGGTTGTGTGTTATTTAACGGGATCCTAGCCCACTAGGAAACTAGGTTTCTGGAGTACTCCACAGAGGTTAGAGGCTCGCCGAAAAATAGTGGGAGGCAAGTATTAAATTTGCAATTTCTTTTAAATACTTGCCAATACGTGCTCTTTTATTTT
>SKCR01004217.1:0-14057 GCA_019454045.1 Zanthoxylum bungeanum | reverse complement strand
GGATAAAATGAAATGAATTATCATATTTTCACAAGGAAATGAAGTCAGAATCCAAAAAGGAATAAGAAAAAGTGAAGGCAACGTTGGATTAGAAATCCTTACAAGAGGATAAGACTGAATTCAACTAGGTATTCTTATACAAATAGGAGTCTGATTTCTGTACTATTATAAATAGGAGAGCAGAGTATGTGTAAGGGGTATGAGAATCATCAAGCTCTGACTTGTAAAACACAAAAAGATCTGAGAAGCGTGTTTGAGTAATAAAAGTGTCATCCTATTTTTGTCTGTGGACGTAGGTCGGATCCAAATCCACCGAACCACGTTAAATCTCCTTGTCGATTGGTGTGTTTATCTGTCTTTTGCTAAATTTGCCTTTGGTCCCCCATAACCAAACAAATTCACTATTGAATGAAGATTACCTCGGAGGTGATATTCCCATATTACCCTGAAACCAAAATCAGCCGTCAATATATATATTAATGTTTTATGATTTCACGTCCCTTATACAAAATATTATTAAAAATTACTCTTTACATTAACAAGGTCGGATTTATTATATTGTTTTGAGTTTTCACTCTTGGTAAATTTCTGAGTTCGTTTTCTTTTTAATAAAATCTCTCATTTTATCAAAAAAATGAAAATAATTACTCTATATGAATAAATATTATGGCATCGTAGCACGGCTTGAGTATCGGATTTTGATTGAAGCATTATGATTTTTTTCTTTTTGATGCATTGTGGTTAATTATTATTAAAGCCTAATTGGTATAAAGGGAAAAGAAAGATAAAAAGAAAGTCATGGTGTTGCAATTCCACGGTTATAATTGTCGAAAAGTCATTTTATTGACTTGACTTAGAGTTGATTTTTCAATTGCAGACAAGGGCCAGCATAAATTTATAATTTTAGCCTTTAATTAATTTTTATATTATAATTTAGCCTTGTAACTTTAACAACTTTAAAATTTACCTTTATTATATGTGGTTGTTTTTGAAAGTTCGTAATTACCTAAGGTTCCGACCCTATTCGGAATTATACACAATAATCAAGACAAATCTTAATTACAGTTACTATGAAATTTTCGATAAGCAACCACAATATCCAACAAATATAAAATAAAACAGAATATTAATTCAATGCAAAATATAAATGCAATAAATAAAATTAATCACACAAAATCAACACAATAATTTTGGTGACGAAGTGAAAAACTCGTGCGAGTAAAAAAATCACTCCGGATATCTCGACTACCAGCTCAATCCACTATGTAGAGAAAAACTTAGAGTGATAGTCAAGACCTATAGTGGCAACTCCACCGATTCTATTACCTCTAGACTGCAAGAACTCAAAGAAGTCCTCAAACCCGTACCCCGCGGTTTTCTTCAGAGTCTCTGAAGTCTCTGAGCAGATTATCTCTGCAACTCTAAACACCGGAACTTCGACTATCAATCTTCCTCCTTGAGAATTCCGAAGGATTATAAATTTTAGGTTAGGTTGTGTTGAAGGTTTATCAAAGAATGATTCTCACTATTAACAAAGAAGATAAGAAGATGAAAGAAGTCTTCAAGGTGGAATAAAAGAGGGTTGAAAACTTTGAGAGATTTTGGCTCAAAGGATTTGTGTTTCAACCCTTGGGGAATGTGGCTACAAGTTTTATTTATAGGTGGGGTTGATATCTATGCTTTTTCAAAGGCAAGAGGCTGAAAAATACGTTCTGATCGCAGTCTCGTTCACAGGTTTACTCGAACGCATGACGAACGTGTGCCTACTGGAAAGATAACGCACCACGAACGCGTGCTCTCTGGAATATCCTCATTCAAACGCTTACTCAAACGTGCCTCGAACGTTTACTCTCTGAAATGTTCTCGTTCGAACCTAACAACGAACATGCCACTAGCGTCTCTTGTTCGAACGCTGCAACGAACGAAGCACTAACGAAAGTGCTCCAACTTTACTAAATATCAGTCCAATTACTCAATGTTCTTCAAGATTTTTTAAACTTGTTTTGTTACAGACTTTACTAATAAAAATGGAACTAACACTTTTTATTTTAAAAGGGTATATTAAAATTATTTCATTAAAAAAAAAATTAAACTTTCACTAATTTTTATCATATATTTAATAAATTTTCAAAATTTACGAGATAATTTAGTAGCTCCACCACTGCTCCTAGCTCTACTAAGGAAATTTTGTTTTCTTGATCATTTTCCTTGCTTCATCATGAGGTTCAATTTCAATCTTGCAGCTACTGCGAATTTGAAAAACGATATCTGGATCTTGGAACCTAAATGCCCTAACGACGAAGACCAAGATTTTAGAAATTGCTCATGAATCATGGAAGAAGATCAAAGCTAAAGTTTTTGACTATTGCGTGGGTGTGACTTGATAGTGTAGGGTTCATTATCTCACCTTGAGGTCATAGTTCGAATCAATGTAGTGCGTTTCTTGTAAGAGTTTGGGACAGCCGGAGATTTTACATGTTCCGTTTAAGCCCGAGAGGGGTAGTTTGGCGGTGAAATTTCCAATAATTTAAAAAAAATTATGTATGGCATATGTGTCGTTTCTTTATGTGGGTAACATGTCATTTAATGAAGTTTGTACCATTTTTCATTCCCTGGAAAGAGATAAAATGAAATGGAATATAACTTTTAAAATTTATTGTTTGGATTGATGGAAGGAGATATAATGGAGTGGAATGAGATGTAAGAGAATGAAACAAAAAAGGGTATTAAATTATTGAAAATAAGCCCCCCAAGTCGGAAGGTTGAAAATGAAACGTAACTTTAAAAAATAACATTACATGTGAAGATAAATTTACCCCTTTAAAAATCATTAAAATATTTTACTTTTTCACTCTTAGAATATAAAATGGTACAATTGTCTTTAAAACATATTTAGTTACATTTAATTCCATTACTATTTATGTACACAATTAGAACATATATTATAAACATCTCCTTTTTTCCCAAACAAGATTATGGTACATTACTATCTATTTCATTCCATTTCGTTCTATTCCATTGAGTTACTTTTCATTCTAAACTATTGTTGGAAAATGCTTATGAGTAAGCATTTTGAGGCACAATTTCAAGCATGGTCCACTTCGTGTTAGTGGTTGTTATTGAATGATTCAGATACTCCTCCGTGAGTAGTTTGAAATGGTATATTCATATGCTTAAAATGGTGCTTGGGTGAATGAGAATTGTTGCTCAAAGTTCACCCATTGGTGTTGGAAAATAAAGAGAAATGTGCTTGTCCCACATGAGAAAGCTAATTGAGAGAAGTTGTGTTTATATCTGATTGCTCATATGTAGATGGGTAAGAGTTATAAGAATATAGGCTCTCTCTACATGCGCGCGCAGAGAGGTGTAAATCAAAATCCGAATAGGCTTGGCTCGTGTGCACCCGCGAGACCTGCGTACACGAATGCCGAACCAAATTGTACGGGCCCGACCCAGCCAATTTTCGCAAGTCTCTTTAATTTTCCAAGCCTTTTGAAGTTCCATAACAATTAATTTAATTAGCTTGGTGGTTACTACAAGTGAAAGGCCACCCATTTATGTGATTTAATTGGCATGTTAACTTCTTTATAAAGGCTGTGATTTTTTTTTTTAAAGGATAGAACACACATTTTTCATTTTTTTTTAAAAACATTCCTCACGGTTTTCTTTGTTTTTTTTGTTTGGGAAGAGTTCAAACACTTTAGTGGTTTGTTGGAAACGGGTTTTAGTGGTGCCCATACTCGTTCGTTTTCCGTTGCATCCTGGGAAACAAATGTCTCAAGTTCTACTGCACTTTCGGTAGGGGACGAATTTATTTTAAGGATATTGTTGACATCAACAGGCCTCAGAAAGAAGCAGTGGTTCGGTTTGGTTCCATCTCTTCAGGATCAGTCGCCTTCATTAGAGGCTTCTTCAGGGCTTCCTCGCGTTCAGAGGTTCGATCAGAGGCTCGCCTTCATCGTCAGAGTCAGGGGCCTCCTAGCATACATCAAACTCAGAGGCTCACCTTCGTGTCAGACCCTCGCTTCCATCTTCGTCAGGGGCTCATTGTATTCAGAGGTAGATGCACAAAAACATTCAGAGGCAGACGCACATTCAGACTTCAGAGACATAGGCTTATTTCGGAGGCAGACGCATCGCTTCAGGGTCTACCGTCAGACGTATCCGTCAGACACATCTCCAGGGTCTGCTGGTTGTGTCTGAAGCTCGCGGTTGAGTCTGCACAACATGGTCTGATTCAGTAGTTAGATGCTGATTCGTTTTTCTTAATTTCCTTGTTAAATATTTGTAATATTTATATTACAGTCTTAAAACAAATTCGACTATGTGGATATGGAAAACAGTCCAAACACAATATATCTGAATATGGCAGCCTCTTTGGCTGGCCAGAATGTTGTGGCAGCCCCTGTGGCTGGCCAAATTGCAATGGCAGCCTCTTCGGCTGGCCAACATGCTACAGCCTCTGGGTTTAATATGACAGCCGTTGTGGCTGGCCAAAGTGTTGCTGCCTCTATGGCTAGACAACATGTTGGACATGTGAGCCATGTCAATCCTGCTGCGGAAAAACCTGAAAAATTCAGTGGTCAGAATTTCAAAAGGTGGCAACAGAAGATGTTCTTTTACTTGACCATGTTGAACCTTGCGAGGTTCCTAAAGGAAGATGCTCATGTACCCAAAGAGGGTGAGATTGATATTCAAGTGATCAATGCGATCGATGCTTGGAAACATTTTGAATTCCTATGTAAGAATTATGTGCTGAATGGGCTAAGTGATTCCTTATACAGTGTGTACACCCGAATGAAAACAGCAAAAGGGCTTTGGGAATCTTTAGATCGAAAATAAAAACTGAGGATGCCGGTACTAAGAAATTTTTCGTAGGCCGATTCCTAGATTTTAAAATGGTTGATACCAAAATTGTGTTAAGCCAAGTACAAGAACTACAGATTATTCTAGCAGAAATTCATGCTGAGGGGATGGTTTCTAGAAGAAATTCATGCTGAGGGGGTGGTTTTAAGTGAAACCTTCCAAGTAGCCTCGATAATTGAGAAACTACCACCTGGTTGGAAAGATTTCAAGAATTATCTAAAGTATAAGGGAAAAGAAATGAGCATTGAAGACTTGGTTCTTAAGCTCAGAATTGAGTAAGATAACTGAGTATCTGACAAGAGAAGAATATCTCATGAGGCCAAGGCAAATGTTGTTGAACATGGCCATAAGAACACAAAAACCTCAAGAACAAATGGTCAAAGATAGGCCCTAAAGGAGGAGTTTTCCAATAAATCCAAATTTCAAGGAAGATGCTTCAACTGTGACAAAATGGGTCACAAGTCTTCTGAGTGCAGAGACGAAAGAAGAAAAAAAAAACAAGAGGCTAATGTGATGGAAAACATGACTCAAGATGTTTCAGACATTAACCTTTCTGCTGTAGTTTCTGAGGTGAATCTGGTGGGTTCTAACCCAAGTGAGTGGTGGATTGATACTGGTACCACTCGACATGTGTGCTCGGACAAGTGCATGTTTTCTTCATTTGAGCCTGTTGGTAAGGGGAAAAAATATACATGGGAAATTCAGCAACATCTGAGATTGAAGGTTTAGGAAAGGTGATTCTGAAGATGACCTATGGGAAAGAGTTGACTTTGAACAATGTTCTGTATGTACCAGAAATACGGAAAAATCTTGTGTCTGGATCGCTTCTGAACAAGCATGGATTCCGGATGATGTTCGAGTCTGATAAAGTAGTTTTGACTAAAAATGGGATGTATGTGAGAAAATGGTATGTAACTAATGGGGTCTTTAAGCTCAATGTAATGGTTGTTAAACCCAAAAATATCAATAAAGCTAGTTCTTCTTCTTATATTGTTGAGTACTCTAATCTATGACATGGTAGATTAAGACATGTTAATTTTAATTCATTGCAGAAATTAATTAACATGAATCACATTCCCAATTTTAAAATTGATAACAGACATAAGTGTGAAACTTGTGTTGATGCAAAACTAACTATATCATCTTTTCATATTATTGAAAGAAACTCTGAACCACTTGATCAAATTCATACCGATGTATGTGATTTTAATTCAATACAATCGAGAGGCGGTAATAAATATTTTATTACCTTTATTGATGATTGCACAAGATTTTGCTATGTGTATTTGATGAAAAGCAAGAACGAAGCTATAGATAAATTTTTTCTATATAAGAATGAAGTTGAGAACCAATTGAATAAAAGAATTAAGGAGTTAAGAAGTGATCGTGGTGGTGAGTATGTTTTTCCTTTTGAATCACTTTGTGAACAAAATGGAATCATACATCAAACCACAGCTCCTTATTCACCTTAATCCAATGGGATTGCAGAACGGAAGAATCGTACCTTGAAAGAGATGATGAACGCTACGTTAATCAGCTCTGGCTTACCTCAGAATATGTGGGGAGAAGTTGTTTTATCAGCTAATTACCTTTTAAATAAGGTACCACAGAAAGAAGCAGGGAAAACTCCTTATGAAATAAGGAAATGAAGAGTATTTTCCTATAAATTCCTACGAGTGTGGGTGTCTTGCGAAAGTAGTCATTCCTCAACCTAAGAAGGTGAAGATAGGACCGAAAACTGTTGATTGCATTTTCATAGGATATGCACATAACAATAATGCTTATCGATTTCTTATGTATGAGTCTAATGTACCAGATATTCACAAGAATACAATAATGGAGTCGAGGAATGCATCCTTTTTCGAATACGTTTTTCCTTGTAAAACAAATTCGAATTCAAATGTGCACAAACGGGCACGTGAGACTATCATTGAAGATAGTCAGGACCAAGAACACATAAATATTCCAGAGGATCAACAAGACGTAGCAAAAGAGATAGAACGTAAAAATCATTTGGTCCAGATTTTCTGACATTTTTGCTAGAGAATGATCCTCAAAGCTATAACGAAGCTGTAAGGTCAGCTGATGGTGCTTTGTGGAAAGATGCCATCATAGTGAAATTGAATCCATCTTACAAAATCATACCTGAGAGTTAGTGAATCTTCCTCCAGGATGTAAACCTTTAGGGTCCAAGTAGATTTTCAAAAAGAAAATGAAGGCATATGGATCAATTGACAAGTACAAAGCAAGACTTGTAATTAAAGGTTACAGACAACGTGAATGTCTTGATTACTTTGATACTTATTCTCCTATAACGAGAATAAATTCCATAAGGGTGATACTAGCGATTACAACTTTGTGCAATCTTGAGGTACATAAGATGGATGTGAAAACAGCCTTTCTGAATGGAGATTTAGATGAAGAAATCTACATGGAACAACCTGAAGGCTTTATAGCTCCAGGACAAGAAAAGAAAGTCTGTAAGTTAGTTAAATCCTTGTATAGATTAAAACAAGTTCCGAAATAGTGGCATAAAAATTAACGACACTATGTTGTCAAATGGTTTCACAATCAATGAATGTGATAAGTGTATTTATGTCAGAGAGACAGAAGTTGGTTATGTCATTTATGTCTCTACGTTGATGACATATTGATTGTCGGGAGTAATGTTAAAATGGTGAAATCTACCAAGAATATGTTGAAATCCAAGTTTGACATGAAAGAATGGGTCTAGCAGATGTCATTCTGGGATAAAGATCTCGAGAAGTCCAGATAGACTTATTCTTGATCAGTCGCACTATGTGGACAAGATTCTTGATAATTCAACAATGATGATTTTGATGTGGCTAGAACTCCTTTAAATGTGAGTTTACATCTCTCAAAGAATAGGGGAGAGGGTATATCTCAAGTAGAATACTCTAGAGTTATAGGGAGTTTGATGTATCTATCGAGTTGTACAATGCCTGATATATAGCCTGTACAGTAAACAGCTCAGCAGATATACGAGTAATCCAGTGGTTGATCACTGGAAAGCAATAGTAAGAGTACTCAGGTACTACGTTTTACTCGTAATTATGGGTTGCACTATCATAGATATCAAGCTGTAGTCGAAGGATACAGTGATGCTAATTGGATATCTGACATGAAAGACTCAAAGTCTATCAGTGGTTATGTGTTTACACTAGCATGTGCAGCTGTATCTTGGAAATCCTCCAAACAGACTGTGATAGTCATATCTACAATGGAATCAGAATTCATTGCATTAGATAAGTGTGCTGAAGAAGCAGAATGACTTCGAAATTTTCTAGAGGATATTCCAAGTTGGCCTAAGCCAGTGCCAGCAATTTGCATTCATTGCGATAGTCAATCTGTAATTGGAAGGGCACATAACAATATGTATAATGGTAAGTCTAGACATATTCGTCGTAGACACAATACCGTTAGACAATTACTCTCTACTGGAGTTATTTCGATTGACTATGTAAAGTCAAAGGATAACATTGCGGATCCGTTAACCAAATAGTTAAACAGAGAGTTATTTGTGAAATCATCGAGGGGAATGAGATTAAAGCCCATTAGATAAATGTTTATTACGAATGAAACCCAACCTTATTGACTGGAGATCCCAAGATCTAGGTTCAATGGGACAACCTACTCGTAAATGACATAATTAGTTCACTGTGGGGGTTACCCTCTAGTCCATTCCTATGGTGAATGAAACAGTGATGCTCATATGGATAGAGGTTAAGCAAAGGCTTTTAATGATTCTTATGCGTCGGGAATCCGAGCAGAGTATTACGAGATACTCTTAAATAAGAAATCACCTATGTGAGAGAGAAGTGAGGCCGCTTCAAAGGGAATTGTACGGGGCTCAATTCTTAGAAACTCTCGCAGAACCAGGTTGATGTTCATGGACAAAATGAACATAATAATGAGAACTCAGATGTGTTAGGTAAAACATCGCGTCCACTGTCAGCCAGTAAATGAGATATATTTTCACAAGGGAAGGTTCAAAGGCTGAGGCCTACCTATCCTATGCAGGTGTTGAACCGTTGAACTTTTCTAGGTCAAAATAAAATATTTTATAAAATAATTGTATTTGACGTTTTTTTCACCAATTTCATTCATGTGGGGGATTGTTGGAAAATGCTTATGAGTAAGCATATTGAGTCACAATTTCAAGCATGGTCCACTTCGTGTTAGTGGTTGTTATTGAATGATTCAGATACTCCTCCGTGAGTAGTTCAAAATGGTATATTCATATGCTTAAAATGGTGCTTGGTGAATGAGAAATTGTTGCTCAAAGTTCACCTATTGTGTTGGAAAATAAAGAGAAATGTGCTTGTCCCACATGGGAAAGCTAATTGAGAGAAGTTGTGTTTATATGATTGCTCATATGTAGATGGGTAAGAGTTATAAGGATAGAGGCTCTCTCTACGTGCGCGCGTATGGGGGGTGCAAATCAAAATCCGAAGAGGCTTGGCTCGTGTGCACCCGCGCGTCCTGCGTATACGAATGCCGGACCAAATTGTACGGGCCCCGTCCAGCCAATTTTTGCAAGTCTCTTTAATTTTCCAAGCCTTTTGAAGTTCCATAACAATTAATTTAATTAGCTTGATAGTTACTACAAGTGAAAGGCCACTCATTTATGTGATTTAATTGGCATGTTAACTTCTTTATAAAGGTTGTGATTTTCGTTTTTTTTAAAAAGGATAGAACACACATTTTTCAATTTTTTTTTTTTAAAAAAAAAAAAACATTCCTCACGGTTTTCTTGTTTTTTTTTATTTGGGATTTTAGTGGTTCGTTGGAAACGGGTTTTGGTGGTGCCCATACTCGTTCGTTTTCCGTTGCATCCTGGGAAACAAACGTCTCACGTTCTACTGCACCTTCGGTAGAGGACAAATTTATTTTAAGGATATTGTTGACATCAACAAGCCTCGGAAAGAAGCAGTGGTTCGGTTCGGTTCCATCTCTTCAGGATCAGTCGCCTTCATCAGAGGCTTCTTCAGGGCTTCCTCGCGTTCAGAGGTTCGGTCAGAGGCTCGCCTTCATCGTCAGATTCAGGGGGCTCATAGCAGACATCAAACTCAGAGGCTCGCCTTCGCGTCAGACCCTCGCTTTCATCTTCGTCAGGGGTTCATTGCATTTAGAGGCAGATGCACAAAAATATTCAGAGGCAGACGCACATTCAGACTTCAGAGGCGGAGGCTTATTTCAGAGGCAGACGTATCACTTCAGGGTCTGCCATCAGACGCATCTGTCAGGCGTATCTCCAGGGTCTGTTGGTTGGTCTGAAGCTCGCGGTTGAGTCCGCACAACAGGGTCTGATTCATTAGTTAGAGGCTGATTCGGCTTTTCTCAATTTCTCCCTTAAATTTTGTAATATTTATATTACAACCATCTTGTTACATCAATCCAAACATAGCTTAAGGAAATTTTGATAACCATTGGTGAAATATTTGTATTATGGTTAAACTTTATGTTATTTCTCTAATCACATAAAAATTGTTTCCTAAATAGTGTCATTAAATGAATTTACATGTTACATTCAATCAATTGTACACTAACATATCAAAATTGACATAAATTCAAAACTTGAAACCCCGGAAAATGTAGAAATAATGATCAAACTGATGTTCAAGAAGTCGAGTTACCTCTGTCCTTAAGAACTTATTAGCTCCGCCTCAGTACTCTATACGGATGGTTTTGGTGGCTAACGTTCTCCCAGGATCACTTGGATGTTTCTTATAGAAGGGGCCATCCTTCATAAGAAATTGAATAAAAACAAATGGTGGAAACTCTCTATTGACTCAAAAAATGACTCCTCTAAGACAATAGAAAACTTATATGAATTTCTGGATCTCTAAAAATGAAACCAAGGCTCCCATATATAGGCATGTAATAGTTTCTTTGATGACACCCTTTGGTTTAGGGTGTAACCCTCCTAAGGGTTATATCCATTTTCTTATGCTCTTTGAGGTCTAGAATCTTATCCTTTCAATTTAGAAGACATGTCCCTACATATTTGTGTCTTTCCCATAAGACACAGCTCAAAGAACATGACTCCCCTACACTCATACTACATATTTTAGAGAATTTACAATAAAATATCATTCAGTTATTTCACTGAATTAACATTTACAAGTTTAAAAAGGAAGTTTTAGTTAATTCTATTACCGTACGTACATAGCCGACACTACTGCTCTTTTCACATTTCCTCATGACAACACTCTCAGTGTTGATCATGGATGAAAGCTGAAAACTTTAAATGCGAGGACCAAAGTGCATATAAAAAATAATTCAATATAAGCTTCCACTAAGAATGGAAAATAATAATTTTAGTGAGATGTTTGAAAGAGCACTAAAATAAGATTTTAGCGTCTAAAGATTTAGCGTTTCCAATAAGCAACGCTAAATTACAATTTTAGTATCACCAACATACTATCGACGCAGTATTAATGACATTTAACGTCGTTACCTAATTATCGATGCTTAAATATGAAGAATCGTCAATATTTGGCGTCGGATATATGTAGCGATGATATTTAGCGTCGCCATGAAATTTCAACGCAAAAAACTAAATCATTTGACGTCGCTACCTAATTATCGACGTTAATATTTAGCGTCGAATACAAATAGCGAAGCTAAATGTATGACATTTAGCATCGGCTATTTCTGATGACGCTAAAAATCTTTTAAAAATCCCTACCTACTCATTACCTCTTCTTCCTTTTTACTTCAAAAAAATGTCAAAAATTACCAATTTGCACCATTTTCAACCCCAATCCATTACTAAGCTAATTAAGATATGTATTTTCTCTAATGTATCATTATTGTAGTAATTTATTTACCCATTATATATTTTTGAGTAAATCCCCTAAATTGAGAGTTAGAATTTAATTAGGAAAATATTTAGTTTATGAATTGAATTGGTGGTGCAATATAATTCTATTACTTTAATAATTTGTTTACCCATTATGTATTTTGAGTAAATCCCCTAAAATGAGAGTTTAGAATTAATTAGTTAAATATTTAGTTTATTTATTTAATTTATAATGTATATAACTAATATGCTAATTTGGTTTGGATAAGTATATTGTATAGGTTTTGATTTTGGATTACTATTTAATTGTTAAGTGAATATATTGTACATACATTGATTTTAATTAATTTTCATTTATTATATTTTTTGTAGTATATTTTGTCAATATGGATAGAAGTTGGATGAGTGTGCTCAATAGATTTAGCGTTTATAGAACAATGTCGACGTCTTACCTTTAGATACATCCAGAAAATGACACTAAAACATTTGACGACCGGTATTCGGTGTCCATGTTCCGTGTCATCATATTTTGACGTCAAAATATTTGATCTCGATTTTTTCCTCTTTTTAGCATTTGAACTTTGGCGACATTAAAGCTCGTTTTCTATAGTGGAGTCAGTTATGGATCAGAGACGGAAGAGGAAAGAATTAATATGATTTGCTACTATTAATGAGTAAGGTTTAAATTAAATTAAGATAAAATCATAATGGATGTGCATAATTTTAGAAGTTTAATAAATTTGATATTTTCATATTTTAGAAATTAAAGGATTAAATGGTAGAGAGAACCATCGAAGTATCTTTTGAGACACAACCTTGTTGTAACTCACATCCCATCTGAACCTATATCTAAATCTATGATATCATCAATATTAGAACTCCCTAGATGAATCTCATAGCTGCTTAAGGCATTATATCCGGTATTAGCTCTTCCTCAACATGGTTGGCCAGACAATCCCACCTTTCAATGGCCATATTTGAAAATATATACTTCCAATTGCACGTATTTTTTAAAACACTCCTAAGTTAGATCATCAATATCATTGAAATTGGATTGAGAGAAGAGTTAGGTTCTTGTACTTCACTAGGATTTTCTGACAATAGGCTTATAGATTTTTTTCGAAGACTGTTTTGAAAGAGTCTTATCATCATTACCTTGAGCTTTAATGGATTTACATTTTGTGGCCGATATGCTAACATTGAGCAGGAAGACTGTTTTTTACTCTGAAAATTCGGGGTTATCCTAAGTTCTGACCCTATGCGGAATTATAAATAATAAGCAGGACAAGTCCTGTTATTGCTACTATGGAATTGCAACAGGCAAATTAACAGGCAACCACAATAACAATAAATAAAATATGCTGCATGCAAATATAAAAATACTAACGATAATAAAACAGCAAATAAAATCAATCACACAAAATTCAACACAATAATTTTGGTGACGAAGTGGAAAACTCTTCCGAGTCAAAACCACTCCGGGTATAGGCTACCACCCGAATCCACTATATCGAGAAAACTTACAGCGATGGTCAAGACCTATGGTGGCAACTCCACCGACTCAAGTATCTATACTGCAAGAACTCAAGGAACTCCTCAAGCCCGCGACCCACGGTTTTCTTCAGAACCTCTGAAGTCTCTGAGTAGATTGTATCACCCATTGACGCCGGAACTCCGACTACAAAACTCCTCCTAAATAACTCTAAAGGATTAGGGATTTTGGTTTAGGTTGTGTTGAAGGTTTATCAAAGATGGAATCACACCATTAATGAAGAAGACAAGAGATGAAGAAGTCTTCAATGGTGGATCAAAGAGAGTTGAAAGCTTTGTGAGATTTAGGCTCAATGGAAAAGTGTTTCAGCTCTTTCAACTTATTGGGAATGGCGGCTAAGTGTTATATTTATAGGTAGGGTGAAAACTAGGGTTTTTGCAGGCCAAAAACGCGTTCAGATCACAGTCGCGTTCGAACGCTTACTAGAAAACGCTACACAACGCGCCATTTCTGTGAAGACTCGTTCCGAACGCTATCGAACGCACAACGAACGTGAGCTCTCTGGAATGCTCCCGTTCGAACCCCACAAGAACGTGCCTCGAACGTTTGCTCTCTGGAATGCGCCCGTTCGAACCCAATAGAGAACGTGACACTAACGCCAACCGTTTGAACACTGCAACGAACGCACCACGAACGTATGTCTGATGCACAGCAGCCAGAAACACCAAGATCTTCAAGAAAGATTACACTCAATTGAACTTGTTTTGTCACGGACACATGCCAATAAAAATGGAACTAACAATCTCCCCCTTGGCATTCCGTGACAAAACACTACCTAATACAAAGACTACGGTAATAGACCCAAAAAAAAAA
>SKCR01004216.1:0-13954 GCA_019454045.1 Zanthoxylum bungeanum | reverse complement strand
CTTCAATCGAAGGTTTAATTCGGTCTTTCTTGGTAATTCCAAGCTTTCAACTGGTGGTGTAACTTTTTGAATCGGAATGGTTTGTGAAGGTAATTGATACATTCCAAGATTTCAGCATCTAGTTCGTTGTCAGTCATATTGGTATGCAAGCTTCAAGTGTATCTGTGAGATTTGACTCAGTATTCTGAACAATTTATCAACAACATCAATTCTGAAGCATTCTTCTTCTTCCTTTTCATCACTTGGAAATTCATGGCTTGGAAAACATTAAAGGTCATTTCTTGGTCCTGCACTTTCATGGTTAGTTCTCCTTTTTGCACATCAATTACAGTTTTACCTGTAGCCAAAAATGGTCTCCCGAGAATGATAGGTATTTCTTTGTCTTCTTCCATGTCAAGGATGATGAAATCTGCTGGAAGGATGAGTTTGTCAACTTTAACTAGCACATTTTCAACGACTCCTCTCGGAAATGCGAGTGTTCGATCAGCAAGTTGCAAAGATACCGAGGTAGGCATTGCTTCTCCAATTTGCAGTTTCCTGTAAATAGAAAAAGGCATTAAATTAACACTGGCACCTAAATCACATAAAGCCTTACCGATGTAATGTTCTCCAATGGTGCATGGAACTGTGAAACTGCCAGGATCTTTCAACTTTGGGGGAAGCTTCCTCTGAATGATGGCGCTGCATTCTTCTGTCAAAGCTACTGTTTCGTAGTCTCCCAATCTCCGTTTTCGTGAAAGAATGTCTTTCATGAATTTGACATAGCTAGGCATTTGTTCCAAGGCTTCTGCAAATGGTATGTTAATGTGCAGCTTTTTGAAAATCTCCAAGAAACGAGCAAACTGTTTGTCCAGTTTGTTTTTCTGAAGACGTTGAGGAAAAGGTGGTGGTGGAGCGATCTGTTCTGGTACTTTTTCCTTTGCTTCTTTTTCTTTTGCTTCTTTTTCCTCCATCTGTGGAACTGCATCTTTTGGAACTTCCTCAGCAGCTGTTTTGACTCCAACATCTTTGTTGATTTCAGTACCACTCTTTAACATAATGGCATGACATTGCTCCTTCCCTATGTTCCTTGGATTTGGTTCTGTGTTGCTGGGAAGATTACCTGGCGGTCCGTAACTCTGAGCATTGGCCAGTTGTCCGATTTGATTCTCCAGTGCTTTGATGGAAGCTGATTGGCTCTGAAAGATAGCATCGTATTTTTTTAACTGAGCCAGCACTTCTCTGCTATTCCTGGTTCATTTGCTGCGTTTGGCCTTTGTTCTGTTGCTGGAATCCAGGTGGTGGATAGTTCTTTTGCCCTGAATTGTTGCTCCATGAAAAATTAGGATGATTCCTCCACCCTGGGTTGTAGGTGTTGGAATATGGATTGTTCCCCTGCCTGTTGAAATTGTTGACATAATTCACCGTTTCTTCATGTTGATTTGAATCTGGTGCTCCTCCATATGGTGAACTTGTGGATCCAGTGGTAAGAGTCTCCATGAATTTGCATATCTGATCCAGCTTGGTGTTGACTGCTGTATTAGCTCCAACCTCATATATTCCTGCAATTCTTTGAATCAGACTTCTTTCTGTTGGCCACAAGGAATTGTTGTTGGCCATTTCTTCGATTAGTTCCCAGGCTTGATCTTCTCCTTTTGCCATCAGGGCACCTCCAGCAGCAGCATCGATTGTGGTTCTCATTATTCCAGAAAGAGTCCATTATAGAATGTTTGGACTTGAAGCCATTTTGGAATCTCATGGTGTGGACATTTCCGGAGTAAATCTTTATACCTTTCCCAAGCTTCGTACAGAGATTCTGAATCTTGCTGCACAAAGGATGTGATGTCATTCCTCAGTTTTCCGGTTCTGGCTGGTGGAAAATACTTTGCAAGAAATTTGGTGGCTAAAGCATTCCATGTTGTGATAGACCCTGCTGGTAATGAATGTAGCCAGGCTTTAGCTCTGTCCTTCAAAGAGTATGGGAATACACGCAGTCTCATTGCTTCTTCAGCTTCTCGGTTGTAATTGAAAGTACCGCAAACTTCCAGGAAGTTGCTGATGTGGGAATTAGGATCTTCAGTTGCATTTCCTCCAAACTGAACTGATTGTTGTATCATCTGAATGCAAGTTTTGATGTCACCTGCATTTGCTGGTAATGGAGGGAGTACAATACATGAAATGAGTCTGTCAACCACCGGAATGGTTCTGTCTCGAATGGGTATTGGTGGTGCAACAATCCTCCAAGGTTCAGGTTCCATGTTGACTAAAGCTTCTTGGGCTTCTCGCCTTTCTCTTCTCAACTGTCTGATAGTTCTTTCAATTTCTGGGTCAAGCGGTCGTAGTTCAAAGCTTATGGTTCGTCTCATGAAGTTTCTGAGAACCTGAAACACAAGAAAACAATAACAATAAGTAAAAAGAAATTAGATACAAGTAAAAGTATCTAACCCTAAACTAATAATAAAAGATAAATAAGTCCCCGGCAACGGCGCCAAAAACTTGACCGGCGTAAACACACACGTATAACGCAAGCGTACGTATCGTTCAAGTAGTATAAAAAGTATCGATCCCACGAGGACTTAATACCTAAGTTATTAATTTTATGAGGTTAAATGATTACTAGTATCTAACAGGTTGTTTAACTGATTTGAAATAGCGACGATTCTAAATTTAAAGACAATAAAATAAAATTGTTTGAAGGTAGATTTTAAGAAAATTCAATATTCAAAACTATCCAGGGTTGTGATTATTCCAATATTATTTAAAGATAAAGTGGTTATATTATAATTGGGTAAAATATTGATTTATTAACCTGGAACACACCAATGTAGTAAAAGCCTCTTCCGATGGTCAATTACAAATACCTAGTATAATCCAATTGAACCATATGCCTATGTCAACCAAATTACCTAGATTCATTAAGATTAAGTTCAATTATGGCTACCCTCGCCTGACAGGTATATTCCTATCCTGTAAGGAAATCTATTGAAAGGGTTATCTATCCTTAAGGAAGATCGTGGGCTGTTGATTCTAAGGTCTAAACTTAAAATCCCTATGTCTAGTTCATTTTAAGTTTACCTAATCAATTTAATTAATGGCCAGTTAATTAAAGAGCATTAAGATAAGACTCAATAAATAAATCTTTATATTACCCAAATTATAATCTAACCCTTATAAGCCCGGATATTGGATTTCATCACAACCCTAGATACTAACTTAGTTATGACACATAGCTAGGGCTAGTAAAAACTTAAAAGTAAAAACCATAAAGTAACAGTACTGAAAAGTAATTGCAGTAAAGTAAAAGCTTAAAGTAAAATAAAATAAAATGCTAAGGTAAAAAGGATTACTTTTACTACTACTTATTTAGATATCTCCCAGTAAAATAATATATAAACTTGTAATATATTTTACCAACCGACCAATCTGGCGGTATTCTGATTAAATCAAATTAAGTCCAACCATCCATATAGGTGGTAATATTTGTCCATAATCCAGCCATAAAGGCGGTACCAAAATAAATTTACCAACCGACCAGTCTGGCGGTATCCTTGATTAATCAGGTTCAAACCAACAGAAAATAAATTTACCAACCGATCAATATAGCGGTATCCCTTTATTAATCAGTATTTTAAACAGTAAATATATCATTTTTAAGGGAGATTAATCTAAATAGCAATAGTAAAATAATTACCTTTCACCTTAGCATAGGGAGTTACCCCTCCGCATAGTGAATAGTAAAAACTGTAAAATAAAGAAAGTAAATTATTATTACTACAAACAGTAATTAAAATTATTACAAAAGTAAAAAGTAAAAAAAAAAAACGAAAATTCTAGAGAGAGAAACTCCCTAATTACATAGAAGGAGTGAGAAAAGGTGTAATGAAAACTGAAAATTCGCGGCCTATTTATAGCAAAAAAAATTCACTGTTTGGTCACTGTTCGCCCGTCGCGACGCCAAGCAGTTCAGCGTCGCGACGCTGGATTCGTCGACGTGGCACAATGAGAAGGTGACACGTAGCAAGGCGGCTGACTGTACACGCGACACGTGTCAAGGCGGCTAAAACTCAATTATTATGCTGACGTCATTGGTGACGTGTCACTGTTCATGACGTCATTGATTGCGTCACTGTGATGATGTGGATGGAGACGTGGCGACGAATTAGATTTCGCGACGTGTCGCGCTGTAATTGGCTGATATTGACGTGGCATGTTGACTCGGTTGACTTGCTGACGTGGCTGCTGATGTGGAAGATGTGGGCGACACGTAGGATGACACGTGGGGCGGTGGCAGTCCGATCAATAAGATTTCGACACGTGGCACGGCGCATTTTAGCATCTCCGTTGTGATGGTGACACATGGCACGGCGCACGTTAGCAAAGTCAAACTTGTCTCAGATTCTGATTTGTGGACCCGGCGCATTTTAGCAGATTCGGCGCACGCTGGGCGTCGCGACGCGCAATGCTTCAGCGTCGCGACGCCGAAGAGACGAAAATATTCCTGTTGACACATTTTTGTCCGGTTTTGCCTCAAATTGCCTCCAGTGCTTTCCAAACTTTATTTATCTACAAAATAACACAAAACACATCAAAACATTCACAAAACTCAAGAAACTATACAAAATATTAGATTAAATGAGTGGGAAATAGTGATATAAATACCACTCATCACTAGGCATAATCATTTAATTACGACGCAACGGAAAATTCGTTAATTTGGAATTAGCGAACCCAAGCCCGGGATTGTTTGCGAGCGCATTCGCATTTCGAATTCGAGTGCGGCACGCAAGTCAAATCAAGCGTCAAAATCGCAAGTCACATCAAGCGTCAAATCACATGTCACTTTGAGTGATGTGACATTTGAGTGATTGATGTGAATTGATGTGAGATGAAAGGAAGCATTAAATGCTTTGCTTTTTGAAATTGAAAATGGTAAATGACTTATTTAATTTTTGGAAAATATAAATAAACCTTTTACATTTTTTCTTTTTCCAATTTTCATTCTCTCTCTCTCTTTTTACGGTTTCTTGTAAAAACCCTTTTCCCTCTCTTTTCATCTTCTTCTCCTTCACGGTTTGGAACCGTTTCATCTTCTCAATATTTCTGGTTTGACCGAATAAAAGGGAAGCAAGGAAGAAGACTTAGTGCTAGCACACCATGAGTGATACAAAGGTGATAAGGAAGTGAGTTCGTGAGCTTGGAAGCTTGAAGCTTGGAGCTTCAATGGTGTCTCCCATGGCCGAACCAGTCACCACCGTGCAGCCCCATGTCGACCACCACACGCGCAGCTCACTGCCGAGCAAGGGAGAGCAGTTCGCACTCAATCTTTGTTGCATCTCTACCGATCAATGTGAGTTATTCCGCACCTCCTTTGAAATGTATTCAACTCGTTTATGCATGATTTATGATCCTTGGGACTTGATTGGAACTCAACATAATACTTATACAAATCACAAAAGAACAATGTAATTGTTGCTCGCCATGCGGTTTTCCTAAGAGGAATACCTATATGCAGTGGTAAGTGAGAGGATAGTAAAACTCGATGAAAATCGGAGTAATACTATTCCTGGCACTGAGTCCTAATGGAACACAAATAGTTCATCAAGGATGAAACTATTCCAATAATCTTCGAATACACAAGAACCACGTATGTCGGAGAGAATCAGAAAAAAACCTGGGGTATGGGTTTCTGATCTCACCTCATAAAGATGTCTATCTTATTGAGGAAAATCAACTGACTACGTATGATGAAGTGATACAAGGTATCGACTCCCTATTATGGCAAAGTTCCATAAAGTCCGAAGTGGATTCCATGTATACCAACTATGTTTAGACACTAGTTGATGTACCACAAGGCATTGTGCCTATTGGTACTAAATAAGTCTTCAAGGAAGACATACATGGATGGCAACATACCATCGTACTAAGCTAGGCTTGTAGCGAAAAGGTAGATTTATCAACATTGTGTTGATTACGATGAAACTTTTTACCTGTTGCCACGGAAAATCCGTTCCGACAATGCTTGCTGATGCTGCATGTTTCATTTATGAAATATGGCAGCTGAACGGGAAAACTGCTTTCCTTAACGGAAACCTTTCGGAGGATGTTTACACATCTTAACGGTTTTATCGAACCATAACAAGCAAACTAGGTTTGCAGGTTATTCGATCCATAGATGGATTGAAGCAAGCATTAAGTTCTAGGAATTATCGTTTTGATGCAATCATAATGGTGTATGATTTAATTCAAAATGAAAATAATTCTTATGTATATAAGGAGGTTAGTGGGAGCGCACTGACAAAGAATGTCCTGAGTAATGATGATATATCATTTCTTGGAAATGATATTCCCATAATATAATCGGTGAAAGCTTGGCTTTCATGAAAATGACTATAAGTCGCAAACGGTACTATACAGTTAGAATAACGGAACAGTGAGCTGGAAATCTTCCAAGCAAGATACTGTTACCGAATAAACAACAAATGCGGGTTATTGCTGCAGCTGAGGCAGCAATAGAAGCCATTTGGGTCTATAAAAAATCTAATTAGATTAGATACAGTTCTATTAGCAGCTGAGCTAGGCTTCAGCACAAGCTAAAGAATCAATGGTCTCATCAACGATCTAGATACATACTTCGATATTCATATGATTCGTTTGGTTCATACAATGTGGAGATGTGATGATCGAACAAATCGCATCAGATGATAATCATGTAAATCCACTGACGAAAACCTTTTCTCAGCAGTTTGAGCCAACCGTACATGGTTCGGGTGTCAGACACTCGAGTGACTGGCTGTAGGCCAAGTGGGAGATTGTTGGACAATTATGACCCATAGCGTCACTATTTGTACAGATCACGGTGTTGTTGTAAAAATTAACTAAGTGACCAAGGAGATTGCACTCTTATCATTTGGGATTAGATCACCAAGATATATAAATGATAGGAGGTCCCTGTGATTTGTTCCTGGACTGAGAATGATATGAGATAGTATCAGTCCACGAAGGATAAATCATTAAATATCCCTAGTCAGAGTATTATCGAGATTGGACATCGATAATACGTAAAAGACTAGTATTACACTTGTGCGTGTTGTCAGGGCACGACGGCATAGTTCTTATATATTTGGGTATATGATACTCATGCAAGTGTGATGGGAGGTTTTGTTTTACCGATGGTACGTGAAATAGCTTCGCTCTGGATAGACCCCGTGGAATCCCATTGGTAGTATGACTATGTGTCTATGGGAGTCTGCAATCAGGGTAGGTGTATTTGGTCTTAACCTGAGACTTGCACCGCTAATACTTGCGACAATCAATATACTTTGGTTGCGGTCGTCCAGGACTTTAGCACGTTTTGTGTACGCCAATGCTGGGTATATTGAGAATCGTAGTGTATTGGGTGTGATGTTAAGACGGAAGTATCACTCCAGTCATATGGCGATGATGGTCACATAGGATACAGAACTCGTTCTCTTAAATGCTCGAGCTATCGGGATATTATGACTAGGTCATGTATATCCGATTATAGAGACTAGTTGCCAGACATCCGATATGTGCTTCGTACGGGGCAGACATAATTCCAGCCTCAGGCCTAGCACGTGGACATCCGATACTGGATCGACATACATAATACTACGGTATACTACGTTTGATATAGATCTCATATTCCTATAAGGATATTTCTGGAGAATTGGGTAGGCATGGCGCTTTGCTAGAAGCCAACCTTGTCTTGTAAATCGGTACAAACGTAGTACTAGGTACTTACGTGTTCAGATAGTCCGACTACCGTATTTACTGCCAACATATCCGGTGATCTAATGGGTCGCTTCCCGAAGATTCACCAGTGATGTATGACTCGCACTTTATAAATCTGGGATTAATTAGATGAGAGAGAAAATTAATCTGGGATTAATTACGGAGATATTTTATCTGGGATAAAATATCAATTAAAGAGAGAGAACGATTAATTTAGAATTAATCGATAAAATAATATATTCGATATATTATGCGAAATTGGATTTTAATTCTGGCGAACGAGTTAATTTAGAATTAATTCGTTAGCGACGTGAATAGTGATTTCGCTAGGCATAATCATTTAAATACGTCGCAACGGAAAATTCGTTAATTTGGAATTAGCGAACTCGAGCCCGAGAGTGTTTGCGAGCGTATTTGCATTTCGAATTCAAGTGCGGCACGTAAGTCACATCAAGCGTCAAATCGCTAGTCATATCAAGCGTCAAATCACATGCCACTTTGAGTGATGTGACAATTTGATTGATTGATGTAGAAGTTGGAAAGCATTTAATTGCTTTTGCTTTTGACTTTTGCTTTTTGAAATTTGTAAAGGGTTTTGGTATTTGTTTTTTGGAAAAATAAATATATTAAACACCTTTTACATTTTCTTTCTCTCTCTCTCCCAATCGGTTTCTAGGAAACCTTTTCTTCCCTCCACTTCTCTCTCAGCTCTGAGCCGTTTCTTCTTCTTCTTCTTCAAGATCTTGGCTTGGTCGTGAGAAGCAAGGAAGAAGACAAAGTGCTAGCACACAAATGGGTTAATACAAAGGTGGTAGTGCAGTTAACATATGTGCATGGAATCATTTTTCAAGCTTGAAGCTTGGAGCTTCAATGGAGGTCATCAATGGCCGAATCTTGGAGGAGTAAAAGAGACCAAAATCGAGCAGTCCACTGCACGGAGAAGCCACTGCCGAGCTTCAAGGAGGGCTGAAAAGGCTTGTGTTCTTCGTAGCATCCAAACCGATCATTATGAGTATGTTTCCATCATTCTCTTTTATGTATTCACATGCATTTTTGTGCTTGATTTCATTCTTGGGACCTAATTAGAAACCAACAATGGTATCTTGAGCTTATATCAAGCATGAAAGTTTTAGGGTTTAAAATTGGGCAAAATCGATTTGAGCATGAATTGGTTAAATTGTTTGATTAAGTATGCTTGAATGAGGTTGAATTGAAGTTGTGCATGATTCATTTCAAGAAAATTGGATTGGATCAATTTTCCCCAAAAGCTTTGGCTTGGTCGAAAATGGATAAACCCTAATTGTCTTGGTAATTTTGTTTTTTTATCATTGGATGACTTAAAACAATTGGGTAATGTTGATTTGAGGTTTAATTGGATTGAATTTTGAATTGAACAATTTTTCCCCAAATTATGGCTTGGCCGAATTCATAGTGATATAAAAGTTCATGGTGATTTTTTGATTTTGATTCATTGGATGAGTTGAAATGATTTGGGAAATGATGATTGTGGATTCAATTGGATTGAAACCGAATCGGATTGAAAAACCCCTAATTGCCGAGAATGATTGAAGCATGAAAATGGGTTTGATTTTGATTAAATTATGTTTGACACTATTTGATGTTAAAGTGCATGATTAATTATGCTAATTGATGTTTTCGAAATGTTAATTTGGTGATTAATTGTGTATTACACTTAGGTTAATTAATTGTGGAATTTGGAATTTTATAAGTTAATTAATTGGGTTTAAATTGGATTTGGGCCTTAAAGGTTGTAATTGGGCTTTTGGGCTTGGTTGTACCAAGTTAGGTTTAGGCCAATTTGGTTGGATCCAATTGGGCCCAAAACCGCATCCATAAAGTCCAATTATGACTTAATGGACCTTAATTATTTAATTGGGCCTAATAGGCCAAAATTGATTTCTGGGCTTATGGGGTAAATCCTGGATTGGATTTTGGTTATTGGTTTTGACCCGAGTTGACCAAAAGTCCACGCCTTAAAGAAATTAATTAAAAGCCCATTGGAGTTTAATTAAATAAACATTGGATGTTAATCGGGCTTTGAGACCCGTAACGATTGAATTTGGAATTTAAGTCATAAAGGTTCATTAATAAAGTGTAATATTTAATTTGGAATTAAATAGTGAATTAGTATTAAATACAAATTGAATTGGATTTAATTTTGTAGTTTAATTTAATTCAAGAATTCGTACTTTGAGTACAAATTGAGTTGGTAGTCTTATGCATACTACGTTATGCACGTGATCAGACATCTACTTTGCAGTGTGTAGGCACTGTATTTTTGCATGATCCCAATGATGAGCTTCGTATGGAGGCACTACCTGAAAAGTTGTGGAAGTTGCGAAAAATGAATACCGGAAGGAAATAAAACCTCTAAAATTAGCACTTCATTGGATTCAGACTCACTAGCCAGCCTCAGACTCGCTCAGTCAGCTGCTGCTTCAAACCTTAGCTTCGGACCTCCCATGCAGCCCATCCACGTGGCCCATGACCCACCATGCACGCTCAAAGCCCATGAAATCCATGCAAACCCCTCATCAACACTTTCTAATTTAACAAATTTGAAATCCCCTTCTTGCCAAACTTAACAAAGATTTTGGCATCCCATCCTTAACAATTTAATAAGATTTGAGATCTCTTCATCACCAAATTTATGAGATTTTATTCCCAAAATAATTTGAGAATATATTCCCCAAATCAACATGATTTGTTTCCCTATTTGGAGATCCCTTCAAATCATTATAAAAAATGTACCAAATCATCATCAAATGAGACTCTTGGACGGCAACCCTAGGAAAAAAAACAACATCACCGAAACATAAAGAAAAAACCTAGACCAATCACCAAAAAAACCAGAAGAAACAACCAATCATCGAAAAAACTAGAAGAAACAACCAATAACCGAAAAGACCAGAAGAAACAACCAAAACAGCAAGAAGAATCAACCGAAAAAATAACCAGAAAAACAACCAAAGACCGAAAAAAAAACCAGAGAAAAAACAAAACAAAAACAGAAAAACAACCAAAAACCGAAAAAAAAACCAGAGAAAATAACCAAAAATAACGAAAAAATAACCAGAGAAACAGTGAAGCAGAAACCGAAACAACAAACCAGAAAACAACCATCTAGCGACCCAAAAAATAACCAAACAGCTGAAAAAACAACCAGAACCAGCGACATCAGCGCAAACCAGAACCAGAAACCGAGAAAACAATGAGCATAAACCATGAAACAGTGAGCAGAAATAGCGAAACAGCAAGTAGAAATAGAGAACCAGCGATCCTTTCGGCGATGGCCTAACACACTTTCGAGAAAGGAACTTAAAAGGTAAGACCTGAGGGCACCCTAACAACATTTATTTTTATAGTTCCGGACGCTGCATGTCTGGCTGGACGTGAAATACGTCAAGCCGGGTATGAAAAGTCCTACATCAAAGACGGCCAAATTTCTGGTCAAATTTTTTTCTTCCTTGGCATTTCGTTATTTTATTTTTTATCTATTTATTCACTTTTATTGTTGATTTATTATTCCGCCTTTATTTTGTTTATTTTTTATTCATGTTGATCATACGTATATGCATTGTCATATGTTTTCATGCTTATTTTTTTGTCTGTTTACATTGCATTGATGATTATATATGTTATTATCCCTTGCGGTATATTGAATGGAAACCCAGACGTAAATTCCGTAGCCGAATCCGAATGGACGGTAGTGTGGTTTGTACTTGGGATAAAACTCCACGTGCCACTCGGGAAATACTCATATATGCATGATTAACCTCTCTTTTTGTTTGCTATTTATTTATTGACGTTTTTCCTGCTTTTGAATTATTTATGACAATTTTCATTACCACATCTCGTTTTTCTTAATTTAATATGCTTTGGAACTACGTTATTGTGATTATTATTCTGTTTGGGTATGTTATTACATTTTTTTATTCGCTTTTGTGCATGAATTGCATTAAGACTTGGCTATACCATTGTGTGAACCTGTCCATTATACCTGCATAAGTAAGGGACCATTTCGAACCCAACGGTTTAAGGTATTCCCTTGCGAGGGGTGAGTGCGGCCTTAAATCTTTCCCAGTTCACACTGGATGGTGACTCTTTTATTCTCGGGTTTAGTCCCCCACAGGCTAATCCGTATTCTTTACCGGCTGCGAGCCCAACAGTGTCGTGGTCGCCGAACATCATAGGCATAGCGGTAAACCCCACTTCACTCCTACAGATGGCGACTCCACTGGGGAAATAGAATCGGCACTGAAACAATACCTTGTAGTGTCTGTGGCTTTGACTTTGGTTAACCAAGTCTCATGTATCGTGAAGTCGCTTTCACTCAAGGTGGTGGATCGTTTTGTGATGATAACCATCACTCGTTGGCACGTACCCTAGGGTATAAAAAAGGTGTGCTCACTTGGTCGCTCGAACCCTTGAGTAGGGAGACCTAGTTATGTGCAACCCTTCACCGATGAGAGCCTTGTTCATACCCTTGTAAGCCCACATACAAACCATAGTTAATTGTCTTATAAAAGCTAGCCACATGCTTGTGTTTGGGCCCATTATCACTTGGATCCATTTGGGCTTCTCGTCTTAGATACGAACTTGTTGGGCCACTTAAACTGGGACGAGTTGGTATCTTATAATGATTGGGCTAAAAGTTTTCAAATTGACGATGGGCCACCTTGTGTTTGGGCCCCTTATCATTTGATGTTATTTAGCCACCTTATCGCAAAAGTGTAAACCTGTTGGGCCTTTTCAACTGGGACAAGTTTACACCTCGCTATAATCTGATTGAACGCTTTAAAATGATAACGGGCCAACTTTTATGAAAACCTTGATGGGCTTAGAAGGTCCAAACATGATCCGAATATGCCAGATGCATGAGTCTGATATCCGCACTCGCTTTCATCTTGGAAGGGTACGCATTGTTATGACATATTTGTATACTTTTGGATATATCCAAGTCCGTCCCTGCCATGAACGTGATTACTGAGGGCCCAATTCATCGTTTCTAGATAATGGCACGATTCGTATAATAGGTTTAGTCAAGCTTTCAAATGGGAAGTCTTTGTCTTTTACTGATGAAGAGGGACTGAGGTAGCCAAGGTTCACCCTTGTAGCGTAGGAGAGAATAATTTTATGTGGGAGTCATACCTAGGGCAGAAATGGACTTACCACGAGTGTGGGAGGAATAAGGTCGGAAGGGTATATGCTGTTTAGATAACCAAATGCATCTCATGCATCGCATTCATACACGAATCATATTGACCCATTGTCTTAAAAGAGATAATAGATATCTGTTGGGTTATAGAAGAAGAGAGATTTGTCAAGAAGAGGTTAACAAGCATGAATGCGTCAGACAGTGAAGGTTCCCGCATGGATCAATTGGAGACCAACATCACCAAATTACCGAGCAACTACAAGCCTTGACCGACGCTGTGGCCAATCTGATAGTACCTCGCACACTGGGAATAGAAAACAACAAGGATGGAAGGCGTGAGGAGCCCCCGAATAGGGTGAGAGAATAAATCCCTATTTTTGATGATGACATGGCTGAGTATGCCGCGGGAAGGATAGCAGGGCCTCAGGCATAGTTATAGAAACTCAGAGAACAAGTAGAGTCAGTTACCCGCAAGATGAAGGGAAAACATGAAGATCTATTAGAATATGATGTGATGCCTTTCGAAGAACATCTGGCTCCCTAGTTTAAGATGTCTGACATGGCCAAGTCAACGAAAACGGGGATCCTAGGGTCCATCTCTGAAAATATCTTTCAGTAATGAGTTCAGTGGGTTTGTCGAAGTGCTAGATGCAGAAGATTTTGTGATGTCACTGGAAGGGGCGCCCGTAGTATGGTATCATGGCCTGGAGAAAAGGTCATGGATGACTGGAGGGCATTAGTAGAGGCTTTTCTGAACCAATATGTCATGGACATGGAGATAGACTTGTCGTTCCATGACCTAGAAAACACCAAACATAAGCTAGAAGAGACCTTCAAATATTATTTGGATCGCTAGAGAAGCCAGCTCTTGAAGATGTAGACACGGCCCTCAGAGAAGGACTGGATTAAGATGATCATTAAGGGCACCAAGCCCTCCATTTATAACAAGCTAAGAAGGATGACCTCCATGATTAGCTACTTTCGAAAGTTAAGAGAAACTGTCAGGGATATCGAGGAAGAGGAAGCCGAGAACAGGAGGTTTTA
>SKCR01004215.1:0-13993 GCA_019454045.1 Zanthoxylum bungeanum | reverse complement strand
AAAATGAGATTGTGACACGACATGAATTTAAAGAAATGGTCGATGAGTTGCTTTTTCTTAATGGGGTTTTTGATATTGGGGATTCGATTCCGTGGCTACGGTTTTTGGATTTGCAGGGTAATATAAAGAGAATGAAGGCTATTGCCAAGAATTTTGACAGATTCTTGGAGCATGTGGTTGATGAACATAACAATAAACGACATGGGGTCGAAAATTTTGTTGCTAATGATATGGTGGATGTGCTTTTGCAGCTTGCTGGTAATCCTACCCTTGAAGTTAAGCTTGAAAGACATGGCATCAAAGGTTTTATATTGGTATTTATTTATTCAACTCTTTTTTAAAAAAAATCTATTTATTTATTGATAAAAAATAACTAACGGGTTGGGATATTTCAATTTAAATTTTTGACTTAAATCTAGACATGAACATTTAACTACTGATTTAAGTCAATCCAATAATAGATAATGGTGGATGAACTTATATCATTATATACTACTTTGACTTTAAATATGTAATATTAGGTTGAATTAAATCAATAGCCTAAATTTTGAATAACAGCATAAGGTTTGTAATTCTTATATTCTTTTTTTTTTTTAAATTGATACAGGACCTAATTGCTGGTGGAACTGAGACCTCAACTTTGATGCTGGAATGGGCCGTGGCAGAACTACTGACAAATCCTGAAATTTTCAACAAAGCAACAGAAGAACTTGACAGAGTAGTTGGAAGAGAAAGATGGGTTGCAGAGAAAGACATTGCTAATCTCCCATTCATTGACGCCATAGTTAAAGAAACGATGCGTTTGCACGGGGCTCCAATGCTTATGCCTAGAATGGCTAGAGAAGATTGCAAAATTGCTGGCTACGACATCCCAAAAGGCACTCAAGTACTAATTAATTTATGGACGATAGCAAGAGACCCTGCTTTGTGGGAAAACCCTAATGATTTTTACCCTGAGAGGTTTCTTGGAAGATCAATTGATGTCAAAGGGAATGATTTTGAGTTGCTGCCATTTGGGGCAGGGAGAAGAATGTGTCCAGGGTACAGTCTAGGGCTTAAGGTGATTCAGTCAAGTTTGGCTAATTTGTTGCATGGATTTGCATGGAGGTTGCCAGAAAATGTGAGCATTGACGAGCTTAATATGGAAGAAATTTTTCAGCTTGCTAATAAAAAAAGAATTCCACTAGAAGCCGTGGCTCAACCAGGCTTTCACCCCATCTTTACAATATTTGATCAAGGATGCCAAAATAATAAATTATGGCTGCCAAAATACAACATTACATAGCTATGCTTTTAGGTGCGACCTTGGATCGTAGTATGTTGTATTAAGATGTATTGTCTTTTAGGGGATATGATATTAATCAAAATAAACCAATTTATCGAAATCCTGCCTAAATTTATGGTGCAACCTAACTCTCTTAGCTCTAAATATTTAGAACCTAAATATCTTAGCACACGAAAAGTTGGATCTACTTCTCAATTTAGAAGAAATTATCTAATACTAATATACAAAGATAACTTGAATAGACCACTTGATAAATGGGTTGTACTTGAAAAAATTCATCCTTAAATTAAGTGGTGTTTATTCATATTTTTAAAATATTAGAAAAATCTAATTTCTATATTATGTTTTTCGTGACCCAATTTAAATAAAAAAAAAAAACACATAAAATGTGAAAGGCTTTTCAATGCGCGACCATTTACCAACCCTAGACTTCAACCTAAAATTTGACTTGAAAAATGTTGGAGACCCAGTTGAAGGTTGATTTTCGTTCCAAAAGTGATTTGGGAAAATCGGTTCCTCGAATAAAATCTCCCACAAGCAGTTAATTTTGTTTGGTTTGTTGGGAATCAAAGAAAACTTGGCAGACAAATGGAAAAACACGCAGATAAAGAACATATGATTTAATGTGATTCGGCGGAATGGATTCAACCTACGTCCACATATGCAAAAGAAGAAAAATCTATTATTAAGAGTTCGAGTCGAATTAACCTGCTCTGTCTCTCTCTCTTTAAGCTTTTTTCTCTCTTTTATAAGTTACAAGAATGTAAATAAAATTAACCAACTTTACAATGAGTTCTCAACCCCTTTATAAATGCGTTTAAGGCTACTATTCTGCCAACTCGTGACGTCAGCCACGTTACCAAGTCATCATTACGTAGGCTCGTTTCCCCAATTACCTTACAAATGTTGGGTTTCTCTAAGGTCCCGGGATCGATTTCAAGCAATGAAACATATATGTGAATACTCGTAAAAGCATGGCGGAATCATACTTACAACGATCGGCTTTTGCGACGCGAGGAACATCAAAAATCTTCCTGCTTTAACTCCAAGAGGCTCTCGGCTTTAGGCTCCTTTTGTGCTCCAAAATTTGGTCCAAGCTCCAAGCTTTGTGTTGTGATTCCAAGCTCACAAGTCGGTTTCCCTATCACTTTCGCAAGACCCTTAAAGCGTGCTAGTACTCTGGAAATTTTACCGCAAAACTTCCTATGCTTCTCCTACAACTCACGACATTTGCAGTGAAAATAGGGAAGAAAAATGGCCTAAGCCGAGAGAGATGAGAAGGAAAGAGAGAGAAGAGTGTGTTAAGTGTTAGTTTGTTTTTAAAGTTGTGTATCTAATACACATTTTTACACTTTCAAAAAGTCAAGGCAAAAACAATTAATGCCATCCAACTACCACATCCAACTATTCAACATCAAAAATTGACTAGACATCACATCACTCAAAGTGACAATGTGATTGACGCTTATGTGGACTAATGATTTGACGTTTGATGTGACTTGTGGGCCACACTTTAATTCGCAATGCGAGTGCGTCCGCAAACACTCCGGGCTCGGGTTCGCTAATTCTAAATTAACGAATTTTCCGTTGCGACGTATTAAATAATTATGCCTAGCAAAATTACTATTCACATCGCTAACGAATTAATTCTAAATTAACTCGTTCGCCCGAATTAAAATCTAATTTTAATTTCGCGTCGAAATCCAATTTCGTATAATATATCGAATATATTATTTTATCGATTAATTCCAAATTAATCGTTCTCGTCTCTTAATTAATATTTTATCCCAGATAAAATATCTTCGTAATTAATCCCAGATTAATTTATCTCTCTCATTAATTAATCCCAGATTAATAAAGTGCGAGTCATACGTCATCGGTGAATCTTCGGGAAGCGACCAATGAGATCCCCGGATATGTTGGCAGTAAATCCGGTCGTCGGACTATCCGAACACGTAAGTACCTAGTACTACGTTTATACCGATTTACAAGACATGGTTGGCTTATAGCAAAGCATCATGACTACCAAATTCTCCAGAAGTATTCTTATTGGAATATGTGATCTATATCAGGCGTAGTATATGAAGTATTGCGTATTTCGATCCAGTATCAGATGTCACGTGCAAGGCCTGGGGCTGGAAATGTGTCTCCTCGTACGAAGCACATATCGGATCTCTGGTAACTAGTCTCTATAATCGGATAAACATGACCTAGTCATAATATCCCGATAGCTGCAGCATCATCTCCACTATGACTGGAGTGATACTTCCATCTCGACATCACAACACCCAATACACTACAATTCTCAATATACCCAAAAGAGCGTACACAGAACCTGTTAAAGCCCTGGACGACCAAAACCAAAGTATATTGATTGTCGCAAGTATTAGCGGTGCAAGTCTCAGGTTAAGACCAAATACACCTACCCTGATTCGGACTTCCATAGACACATAGTCATACTACCAATGGAATTCCGAGGGGTCTATCCAGAGCGAAGCTGTTTTCCGTATTATCGATAAAACACAACCTCTATCCCACTTGCATAAGTATCCAATACTTAAATACATGAGAACTATGTCGTTATGCTCACACAACACGCACAATTGTAATACTAGTCTATTCCGCATTATCGATGTCCAATCTCGATAATACTACGACTAGGGATATTTAATGATTAAACCTTCGTGGATTGATAATGTCTCATATCATCTCAATCCGGAACTAATCATATGGACCTTTCATCATTTATATATCTTGGTGATCTAATCACAAATGATAAAAGAGCAATTTTCTTTGTCACATAGTTAATTTGTACAACAACACCATGATCTGTACAAATAGTGATGCTATGGGTCATAACTGTCCAACAACAAATAGTAGCTATGTCGCCTGACACAGCTACTCACTGCCATCTAAACGTCATTATTTCACCATTCTTTCGGTAACTGCTACACATTCTGCTCATGTGCCAACCTGTATGCCAACCACTCACGCCGTTGCATGTGTCAGTCAATAAGCTTAAAGCTATCTTCCATCCCATCAGCCGCTGGCCTACTTCTATCTCATCAATCATTGGGAAGCTCAAACCACCGTCTAAGAGTATAAGGCAGTATCCCCGACCCATATCCTCGGGTAGGTATGCCGAAATAACTGAAGTCATTCCTTGAATCTATCAGAAAGTCGGTCGGTAGAAAAGCCTTTACTTCCCTCATATTCTCTTCAAAAAGGTCAAGCCTGTACTGAACACCTTTTTCAAGTAGAGAAATAGCTTTCCTCGATGACAGTCTTAACTGTTATGATTTTCTTAGTACTTATATCTTTTAGTAATCACTTTCCTTGGGCGTCTATGACTGCGCCTCTACTGGTTCATCCTTAGCTTCCTTCTGTAAGGGTTTTGGCGCAGGCGCAACGGAAGCTCGCGGTTCGGGTGAAATCGTAATTTTTAAACTTTTTAAATTACCGAATAAATTATTCAATATCAAATATGAATAATTCATTCATATTTCACCTAAACATATTTATTCGATATCAAATAGTGATATAAATAGTTAAAAAATATCGTGAAATTTTTACGAAAATTTTCTTTTTTCTTTTTTTTTTTTTTTTTCCGCAAAATGGCATAAAACGCGTTTTTGACCAAACCGACCACCCAATGCACATGAAGGCTGCCCATGTCAGCCCCAACACTACTATGGCAGTTCATGGGCTGCCCGAACAGTGACCAATTCACTCTTTGGGCAGTCGTCACCCAGTTGGCTCAAAAGTCACATGGTAACGCTGTTTTTTACCGTTTTCGCATATTTCAACTTCGAACCAGTTTCCGAAAATTATTCCAATACCAAAAACACATCCAATACATTTATATGACATAATTTTCATCACCAAAAAAAATTTTCTAGATATGAAATTCAGAAAAAAACAGTCCACAAATCATGCTTTAAATCCAATTTTAGCAAGATTAATCTAATTAATCCAACGCCCATTCAAAGCCACCACCTATGAAGCACCCAAGAACAATTCTAGGCATTAAAAGAGTGGTCATAACACTCTAGAATGACAACATATCATCAAATGATCAAATTGAACCAATATTACAATAATATCTTTCAATTCAACTTCACACATGCAATAAGCCTCCAAATCCATCCTCCAAATCAAAAAACCCCAAATTGTTAAGAAAAGAAGAAACCCTAGAATCTCACTAAATCATCAAGAAATAAGAAACATGATTTCTAAGCTTAGGGATATATAGAATTACCTTTAATTCTCATAATTCTTTAAGCCTTTTTTTTCTTGATTTTCTTCCTTGAATCATCAAGCAATTTGAGAGTATTTGTAAAATGATGTATTCGGCCATGGAAAGCTTATCAAATAAGAAAACAAAATTTTCAACTTTAAATAATAAACTTGATCGACTTCTAGGGGTATTTTAGTCAATTTCCTAATTAATTCAATTAAATAAAATTAAACTTTATGTTAGCAAATCAAATTTGCACACCTAAAGTTTAATTAAAACATGCCACATGTATCAATAATATTAGCCATATAACGTAACAATTATGAAATATATATATCATTTAATTATTTAAATATTTAACATTTAAATATCTAAATAATTAATTAATATAATTATTATTATATATGTATTTTTATTTACATTAAATAATAAATACATATATTAATGACATGTGTCAAAGTCTCATTTGACAATTAATTAATATGTATCAAATCAAATTTTGTATCAAATACAAATACACATTAATTATTAATTGACCAAAATTCCCGAAAGCATGTGTTTTCGTTTAACCGATTAAACGATTCGAATTAACTCATTTAATGCAATGAAGTATTATGAATATTCTGTATTATTCATAACGCGTTGTCCAAGTGCTCAATGAGTACACTTCATATTGTGGGACTCTCTAAGTTTAGGTTTATCCGTAACGAAATCTAATTTCGTGTCCATAATTCACCCACTCGTAAATTATGACGACCACGAATAATCTCGCTAAACTATGCAAGTCGAGGTAATTGAATACGTATAATCCATCTGTCACAGGCTATCCATATTATACCTGGGATATAGATAAGAACGTCAAATTCTTGTGGTATAATATAGTCAACTTTCAAATTTACGATATCTAAATAACACTCGGAACTTACATCCGAAGTTATACCACGGCCATAGATTTACTAGATCGTAAACACGTGTAGGATACCTATGCCCTGTACACAGGACTAACGGATTCTATCTTGATACACACTGGATACCATTAGCATCAGTCCACACCCAATGAAAAGGCGGAGGTCTGATCTAAATAGATCGGTGACGTGACTGTCATTAAAGTGTGTGTAGGCACTGCATTTTTGCATATAAGTCCCGATGATGAGTCTCGTATAGAGACACTACCTCTTTGACTGTGAAAGCCGCGGGAAACGGACGTTGGAAGGGAAAAGGTCAAGAATTGACACTTGGTTGGATTTAACTCGTTGGATTAGCTTTAGACTCGCTTGTTGGACCTCCGTTTCAAAGCACACCCTTAGCCCAAACCCCCGTAAGACACAAACCATGCCCACATATCCATAAAACCACACACCAAGCCCAATCCAAAATAATTAAAACATTTAAAATACATGTCACAAATTAAATTAAAATCAATTAATTTAAACTTAATTAAATTAAAAATTAAATCACCTTCATAAATTAAATCTAATCATTTTCCTAAACTAAATAAATATAATTAAATTAATTAAAAACATATGTCACAAATAAATCACCTTCCTAAATTAAATAAATCCCTTTCCTAAACTACATAAATCACCTTCCAAAACTAAAGAAATCCTTTCCTTATAACAAACTAATTAAATCTTCCCCATCAATACTCAATCTCCTTTTCCTACCCAAACAAGGTAAACCCCATCCCTTTGCCTATAAAAATAACCACAAAGCAACCTTAGGATCCCTGGCTCACTCTCACGAAAAACACAAAGAAATAAACCCTAGCTTATCACTCACGGCCCCTCACTTCATCAAGCATCCAACACCACTTACCCCTCTTTGCTCTCACGCACATAAGCCTTCCACTCACAATCACATTACGACCTCACCTACACTCAACGCCACCTGCCCTCACTATCCCCTCACACCTACACTCAACGCCAACACGTTCACATCCCTCACCTAGATTCATTCACGTAGCCCACTGCGCACCGTAAGCCCACAATCCACTCATCAAATACCAACTTCATGCATCAACTAGCCACATACCCCACGCTCACGTTGAATGCCCCTTCACTCACGCTGACTCACTGCCAAGCCCACAATCCCCACGCATCAGCACGCCCACTCACAGCCTGCACGCATCTCCCCCACTTCGACTGCTCACGCCAGCCCTACTCACGAGCCACCTTAAAACCACGCAAGCAGCCCCTGCTCAGCACACCGCCACAACCCCCCTCACTGCCCAGTTTAGCCGAACCATAAGCCCTTCAAACTGTCACAAAAAATACCCCTCCAAACATGCCAAAATAACCCCCAAAACAGTCCCTAAAAATACCTTAAAACAGTGACCCGAAAATACAACAAAAACAACAGCGAAACGGAGTGAAAACAGCAGTCCGAAACAGTGAAACAGTGAGGAAAATTGTTGGATTAGTGAACCGGAAACGTTGCGGAGTATCAACCCTTCCGACGGCCGTGTGTGACGCTATTTCGAGAGACGATAAAAGAGGTTAGACCTGAGGGCACTTTTTATTTATTACCTTTCAGTTATTTTTATTTATTTTAAAATATTATCGCATGAGAGTCGTTTGTTGAGGCATGATGTGAATTTTGGATGAGCGGAATATGTGTTCCCTCTGTGTGGTATATCGGATGGAAACCCGGACGTAGATTCCGTAGCTGAATTCGAATGGACAGTAGTGCGATTTTGTACTCAGGATACAACGCCACATACCACTTGAGAGACACGTATTTCGTTTCATCCAAACTTGTATTTGGGCATGATGTAGTTCGTAAGTTATTTATTTGTTATTTAAGCATGATTTAGCCTAGTTTATATTTATTTTCAAGCATGATTATGTTATTTTTATGCATGATATTTTGTTTAGTTTATGTTTCAATGGTTATTTGTTTATTTTGGTCTAATAGTTTAATATGCTCGTTGTGTTATATTGTGTGTTTACCGTTTAATGACTTACTTTTCAAGCATGCAAACTTAGATTATGAGTTACTTTAATGAATGCATATTAGATCAAGTCACCTTTGAGCATATATGTTGCGTGGATTCGGTTAGTTTAATGCACAAATCATATCATCACAAGTGACATAAGTAAGGGACCATTCTGAACCCAACGGTTTGAGGTCTTCCCTTACGAGGGGTGATTGTGGCCTTAAATCTTTATCCCGGTTCACACCGGGTGGCGACTCCATGTTATTTCGTACTCCCAACTAGGCCGCGAGCCTAGAACAGCGTCGCCGATTTCTGTGTCCTACAGTGTGGAGGATAACTCATATATCCACTGTGGTATCTCAAGTCGAAGGACCATTATGCTCGCTCAACTCGAGAAGATTCATATTGACGTTGGTGTACCATCTATTAGGAAATCTTCAGTGAGTTGTTCAGTGTTTATCAAATAAACACCTATATGTCTATATGAGTCTCCCGATACTTATGGTTCATTGGGATAAACCATCGGACCAGATCACGATATATAACATGTACTGGGTCTCAGCAAATTTTACTAATCGACCCATGTTAGTAAATCTTGACCCGAAACTTTATTTAAGGATATACAACTTATAATGACGCTTCCCAATGTCAATTACAAACTACGTTGTAATTGCGCACTACATTGTAAATTCTAGGGTCTTTGTCTAATATACACGTATCACTAAATCAGATTTAGTTTCAATCTAATTATAATTAGATATCTAATCGTAATTAGATGGAATATGTATATAAAAGACAAGAGGTGCTACCATTAAATAAGTAATATTATGGAAAAAAGGTATTGTTCGTATTTATGAATTGGATATAATACGATCCAGATTGGCACTCCGAGCACCAACCCTAACACCTTCATCGTGCTTCAAGGCTGAAATCGGAACCCTCAGGTCAGTCTGATAATGTAGCTGATTGTGATACACTGGTCGGGCATGAGTCTCTGATCCTAGAGCCCCATCCTCCCAAAGATCTTGGGTCCATCTTGGTAGGTGAAATCCATTACTACCCTTTTTCCATATTTTGACTTTTCTGGGTCTGAAAATCACCATCAATATCTGTCCCATAGTTCTCGGTATCAATGATTATGTGAGTTGGTGCCGGGAACTATAATGGTGGTGTGGATTGCATGCTAGTCCTCAGGTCATGATCTTGTTATTAATAAAATTGCACATTCCTCTGGTCTGGAGAGTATTCATATGGTCAAAAGGTTCTTCCTTGATGACAGTTGCTTTATTGAATATTTCTCTCGAGCTTTTAAATTGTCTTTTGGAAGTTGCAATGTCATCATTTCCTTCTTTAAATGCCCATCACATCATTCTAGGGCTTTATCCGATTCGTCTCCACAAGACGCCACGCGTCGTGCATCCGCAGCTTGCTCGCCAAAATCGGATACAATTGGATCCCAATTGAGCAGTCGCTCCAGTCTCGCCCTCTCATCTAAATCTAACCGGGTGAATTACCTTTCACATGTGTCACTGATCCTGCCATCTGTCCTCCATCAAATGATCAGAATCAAACCGAGCTGCCTATTTAAAGACCACTGCACTTCGTTTCATATTTTAATACTTCATCTTCTTCAAAGAGACTTCAATTGAGCTCATCTGCTTCTTGCGATTCCCCAACCTCTCAACTTCCTCACAGGGTCTTCAGCACCGTTTTCAATATTCAAGTAAGTTCTTCTCTGAATCCCTCTCTCTTAATGCATATTCCTAATTATTGTGTCTGTGTTGTTTCCTTTATGTGGTTACGAGAATATGGGGGGTGGGTTTACTCATGTGGGGTACTTCTGTGGTTCTTGTGAGTATGCGGGCATGATTTTCTGGGTTTTGAAGGTTGAAGGGCTTGTGTTTCTTGGTGTGTTGGTTTTGGTTTTCTTTGAAAACTTAATTTTCTGCTATTGCCTAGGGCGCTTAGAGAATCTAAGGGTTAGCCACCTGGTAGGGATGAAGACGATAACCTAGCTATAATATTATGACTGTGAGTATGAACTAACATTTCACCTCGTGTCGTACTTTGATTGGGATGTCTGACTCTGAGTCTTCCTCCTTGATCCCACTGAACACCTTACCTCTCGACGTGCCGCCCAGACATGAGGTTATACAAAGCTCATGATCAGAAATTCATGATGACTATGACACTATACCGACCGCATCCCGAAGAGGAGAATCAATCCTACCGTAGGATAATTGCTCGACCTGAGCCAACTCCCCCTAACTTGATTTTATAAACCTTGACATGGATCGGGCCTCATCAATAACTGAAGCCGATCTACATGAATTGAGGGAAAGGTTCAATATTCTCAATGCTGTTAGCCTCCAAATTCAGTGATGAAGAGGATCTGGCAAGCAGTCCCAGTGATGATCGGTGGCATTGTGCATGGCTATTTTCGACATGGGGTTATGCTTACCCATGTAAAAATACTTTGTGAAGATGCTGGCCGCTATGAACGTAGCTCTATCCAATTGAACTTGAATAGATGGAGGGTGCTGGCTGGTCTCTTTGTGATCTAGAGCCGAGCTGGGCTGGGAGAACTGACCTTCTCTGAACTGCAATTATTGTATCGAATGAAACCCAACCCAAAAGTGTAGAAGAGTTGGTATTACCTATCATCACACGCTGGGGTCCCCCATATCATCACTAATCTCCCAGTCACCAATAAGAATTTCAAGGACAGATAATTTTGGGCCGGTGGGCCTTGGGGAATGCACCGATGGGAAAATGGTGAAAGCTTCTCGGTTTCAAACATCTTTCGAGTGGGAGGTAATAAACCGACATGTCTATTCATTCTAACTGATCTATATATCCTTCTTATTTTTGTGTTATCTACAGCTTGCTGGGTGAAATCGCAAAAGTCCACTGATTAGGCCCAAAAAGTACTTGCGGCTATCGCAGTATAGTTGGGGTGTCGATTCCTCAGAGAGATGGTTATAAAGAAATGATTACTCAAACAAAACGTTAGTGGTAACTAATGAAAAGGATAGATTGAATTGGTAATTAAAGTAAAGATTAATAAAAATAATTAAAAGATATCAATAGTGAGAGACAGCAAAGCATCAGGAATCCCTCTTGTATCAAATTCCTATATTCAGTTATTGATTTCTGTTATTACTCAATTGAAGGTTTCACATCCCAAACCAACAATCGGAAGATATTCAATTCTATGCATATTAAATTCTAAGAAGTGATTGATGATTTATTTTCTATATTAACAGCACACAAAGTCATCGTTACGACTTATCTAACGTCGACAATATACCTCAGGCAATACTGTAGCAGAAGACCAATCATAAAACAACATTACCAGTCACGCAAATCACACATAGAAGAAGTATGACTGGATATATATGCATGCTAGACAAAATAGTTTCTGGATTCATTAATCAAAAGATAATAAAGAATAATAAACATCATTTGTTTTAACATTTAAGAGTACTTAGGAATCAACAACATGAACATAAAAACTTAAATACAAGAGTTCATCCTTAGCTTTGCCTAGGAGATTAGTTCTCCTTGTAGAAAATAGATATAGTCTGAAGAGATTGCAGCAACATCCTGTCTGGTATCAAGTTTCTTCGTTCTTCAATCTCAAATTTGTTATTGTGGCTCTTTGTTGTGTGTTTATTCTCTCTTTTTTCTCCTATTTTCTCTCATTTTTTCTCTCTCCCTAGGGTTTTGGACGAAGTTTGGTTTATATAGAGCGACCCTAAAGGCCAGATTTGCGTAAAAACGCACTAAAGTAAAAGCTTCCATGTCGCGATGCTTGGCCTTTGCGCATCGCGAAGCGTGCCTAATTTCTAGTTCTTCGATTCTACGATTTAGCCCTTCTCGTGTACTTCCGATGCGTCCGTAAGGTTCTGAAACATGTGTAATTGATCCAATCTTCATGTTCCATTGCTTCCTAATAATAAAACGTAAAATAAACTATAATAAAGATTAATACATGATAATTAAGCCGAATTAGCGATGTTCAAAGTATATATATTTTTTTTTGGAAAAAGTTACAAATGTTCAAAGTACACTTTCATGAACTTATCACAATCCCCACCCAGCTTATTGCTAGTCCCTAGCAATTCAAGCGCAAAAAAAAATAAGAATTAAATAAATAAATAAAAACTATCTAAGCCAATTTCGTAGAGATCACGATTGCATTTAGCGTATGCAACAAGCCTTTAAACCACTAGATGTCCCTAGTGGACGAGTTATAGTCTCGTGAGGGCTTAAAGCGACGACACCCAAAAACGTCATTCACAACACATTCATGCAAAAACAAAATGAAATAGTCCCAATAGTTACACATATTATTGTCCTCAAGGAATGCCTAGTAATGAAATCAGGAACCTTCAAAGTACTCAACGTAACTCAAATCCAAGTCCTTGAAAATCACCTAAGCCAGACTCACATTGTGTGTGTGTAAGGTTCAGTCACAGCTTGATTCCTAGGTAAGCCAACTCAATGATTTCGTTTAAAAATTGGGATCTGATGGGTCAAACCAACCTAGATATCTCAATTATGTTATGTAGTTGCCTTTTTGTGCTCAATATGGTATGTTTTATTTATTTTTCTTTTCTTTGTCCTTTTTTTTTTCTTTTTGAACTTTCTTTTCTTTTCTTTTTAGACACACCTACCCTTTAAGGTAGAATTTCTCCTCATAGTGGTCTTATACTCGCCCATGGGTAGCTTCACGCTTTCATTGAGTCTGAGATGGGAACTTTCCTTGTTCTTGCACTCTCAGGACATTAGTCAATTTATAGACTTGACGCTTTATCTCCTTATTATCTTCAATTACCTGAGCTATCAATGACTCAAATCTTTGATTGGTTTTTCTTTAGGCTTCTACAAATATTTTCTTGGCCTCCACAAATGCTTGCACAATATCCTCTAAAGAATTCCTAGGAACGACAAGGGTGTGATACTGGGGGGCATTTTATCGGTTATAGGTGGTTTAATTTCTTTCTTTAGAGACTTTATTTTTTTAACCATACCACACATCATAACACTAGCAAATTAGGATAGACATCTAAGCAAACGGTCATTCATCGACATGCAATTTCTTCAACTAGTCACTTTGCCAACTATTTAGGCTTCCGCTGCTAAAAACCTATAGTTAAGTGCTTACGAGTCTAACCTAGATCAATTACTCAAAGCATCAAATAAAAGTACATTAAAGAACTTATCATTTCTAAGACTTCACCCTAAAACAAACAATATCATCATTGGACTATGCTTTACTATTAAGGACTAAAAACAAATCAAACAAATATTTTTTTATATATATAACATGTATTATTATACGCATGCATACACCTCCACACTTAAAGCCTGCATTTCCTCAATGTAAGATAAAGATAAAAAAAAGATTAAGGAACAATACTACCAGGCGCAGAGAGTTGATCGGGTTTCTGCTGTGGTGAGACTTTAGTTGTGTGACTGTGTAGGTTGTGCTAACTTCTGCATAAACACTCATGCAAATAAATAAATAAAC